>JAODLL010029297.1:0-23557 GCA_026546735.1 Forbesichthys agassizii | reverse complement strand
ACCTACACACACACACACGCACACACACACACACAGCACTTCTTGTGCAGAAGCTTGTGAATCTGCCGTTCTGCCACCAGTAAAAGCAGCCATAAATAGTGTATGCCTTCCTGGACTGGCTACAGGGACACTTTGTGCCTTCCAGTTACACTAACACATCGGGGCAGAGCTGAAATCCATCTACCTCAAAGGAAGCCAGAGAGAAAAACAGCTCCTGGTGGAGAGAGTGAGGATGCCTTTTTAATGCATTAACACAGTAGGTATGAGGCTGGCTGACACATTCACACATCAAGGCAAACACGTGCTAGCAGTCTGTCCTAGGACAGGTACTCTGTGTGAGCCCTGTTGCACTATGGGAGTTTCATCTCTAGACAGGAGTAGCAGTTGACACAAGCAGGTGATGAGCAATGACTCAGTGTGGGCGGTGAATCACAAAGGTAGTGTCTGTCTCTCTCTCTGTGTATATGTGTGTGTGTGTGTGTGTGTGTGTGTGTGTGTGTGTGTGTGTATGATGTGCTCTCTCTGTGGAATCTTGCCCATGCCCAGGCAGTGCCCAGCGGGAATTGTAAACAGAGAAGGCCATTTGTATTAGTCAAGCATCACAAGCGCTTACTTTGCAACAATACGTGATGACAGACCATCTGTATGTATGTATGTGTGTGTGTGTGTGTTCTACACAGCTGAGCTCTGTGATTCCTTCTTGCAATTAGCATATTAGAACAGCCTAAGCTTTGCACTGGGGTTAATTAGCAATTGGCTCACCACAGAACAAACATACATACAGGTGACCATGATTTCAAAGTGACATTTAAATCACCCGTATTTTCTTTTAAATACTGATATGATCTATGTAACGTTTGTATTTCCATGTGTTCCCCTTTTGATATTCTTATTAGATTGGTTTCAGCCATACATAACTAAATCCCCCTTTTATAATAATATAATGTTTCTAATTTTTAGTGACATCTACTATTAGCCGTTGTGCTTGCTATACCTGAGCGTCCGTCACCCTGGCCTGTTCCTCTCTGGTCCGTCCACTAAACCAGTCCCAAACATGAGTTCCTCTGCGCTGGTGTCCAGCAACAACATGGACATCCTCGATGAGCTGCAGCTGATCGCAGCACAGAACCTGGAGAGGCTGGAGGTCAACAAATACTACGAGGTCATCCGAGAGCTGGGCAAGGGCACCTACGGCAAGGTGGACCTGGTGATCCACAAGATCAGGGGTGAGGAAAGACACACCATCTTTGGCTAACATGGACACAAGCACCGCCAACACACATTGTATATGGTCTGTGACAGTGGTATCTATGGTCATCTTATATTATTATTGTTATATTATACAGTTTGTTATCGTGTCTTTTCTCTGACAGGTACTAAAATGGCCCTGAAGTTCCTCAAGAAGAAGACGACCAAGCTGAAGTCTTTCCTGAGGGAGTACAGCATCTCTCTGTACCTGTCTCCCTGCCTGTTCATCATCGACATGTTCGGCATCGCCTTCGAGACAGATGAGTACTACGTGTTCGCCCAGGAGTATGCCCTGGCTGGGGACCTCTTCGACATCATCCCTCCACAGGTGTGTGTTGGCTCTGCTGATTAACATTGTGACTGGCCGACCACTGACTGACTGCTGATAGAACCAATCACCCTGTGACCCTGTCTGTGTTACATTCAACAGGAATGAATCATGTGGGGGCTAATTGACTGATTTAGTATTCAGACACGTCTCAATATCTCACAATGGATTGCAGAATATTGAAAAAATACAGTACAAAAAGGGGCTAGCGAGTTATGAATGAATCGGTTAAAGCAAATGTCTGAGATTTATTTCACTGTTTATTTTGTAACTACTAAAAACTTGAATTGTTTTTGAGCAAAAGACTTACCACTAATATAGGCTCTATCCTGTTTTCATGCCCATAGGTGGGCCTTCCAGAGGCGGTGGCCAAGCGCTGTGTGCACCAGGTGGCCATAGCTCTGGACTACCTGCACTGTAAGAAGCTGGTCCACAGGGATATCAAGCCAGAGAACATCCTCATATTCGACCGAGAGTGTCGCAAGGTCAAACTGTCTGACTTTGGCATGACCCGCAGAGCTGGCTCCCCCGTCAAAAGGGTAAATAACTGAAATACACTGTATACTACTGTAAAATACTGTAATAGCAGAGCTCAACACACCGTGAACTCTGGAGTCATAAGGATGTACGAGTTTGATCCATGTATAATGAAGTGGAGCTTTTCCACCCATTGGCACCAGCCTGACTCTACCCTACTCACCTTTATTGCTTTGCCGTTGGGCAAACGCTATGATAGTACCAGACACTGTTAGTATCACCTCAGTCGAGCTTCCAAGTGAACTGAGGTGATACTTTAACAATGCAGACTACTGATTGGACTTTTCTACCCCCCCCCCTCCTCCTCCTCCTCCTCCTCACCAGGTGAGCGGCACCATCCCCTACACGGCCCCGGAGCTGTGCGACGTGTCGCGCCACGAGGGCTTCTGCGTGGACTACAGCACGGACGTGTGGGCGTTTGGCGTGCTGCTCTTCTGCATGCTGACGGGCAACTTCCCCTGGGAGAAGGCGCTGCCCTCCGACTCCTTCTACCAGGAGTTCACCCGCTGGCAGCGGAGGAGGGCCGGCGGCGTGCCGTCCCAGTGGAGGCGCTTCACGGAGCAGGCCCTGCGCATGTTCCGCAGGCTTCTGGCCTTGGATCGGGAGCGCCGCTGCTCCATCAAAGAGGTGCTGGGCTACTTCAGCCACTCCTGGATGCTGGACGGGGACAGCAACAACAACAACAACGACAGGAGCGCCGCCGTGGGCTCCGGGAGCGGGGAGCGGAAGCGGGAAAGGGTGCGGGAGCGGCCGGAGAGAGGAGGAGAACGAGGGGGACGAGGGGGACGAGGAGGGGGCCGGGGAGAAGCCCGAGGCACCATCTCGTCCTCCTCCTCCGGCGAGGAGGACGAGATGGAGGAGCTGCTGGTGGAGCAGATGAAACAGCAGACGCTCTCTCCCCGGTCCCCGCGCTCCCGCCTGTCTCCCACGGCTGGGGAGAAAGGCGGCGGGGGACCCAAGGGAGGCGGCCACCATTTTGTGTCCGTGTCCACCAACAGCTCAGTGTCCTCCACCAACAGCTACGACCGCGTGCCCAGAGAGAACAGCTCCCCTGGGGGACGCATGCTGGTCACCACGCCCATCGAGATCTGTGTGTGAATACACATTCACATACATGCACACGCACACGCACACACACATACATACACACACACACACACACACACATACATACAGTGGGTATATGCTATGTTTTTATAATAACTAAGTGAAAACACTAAATCATTGGAAGACTAAGAAGCAAGCAACCAGACGGAAGGCCAGTGTATTTCCCACTAAACATTTTTCCTAACAGCGGGGGGGAAGAGGGGGGGTCTGTTCAGTTTTCTTACACCAAAAGAAGTCATTTACAAGCGGAGTAGACTGTGGAATCGGCCCATTTAGCAAACATTCACATAAACAGTCTGAAATGCAAAAACATTTAGAAATGGCTTCCATCAGACATTCTGTAACTAAAATGTTTTAAAAGAAGACCAAATTCCATTTCTTAAAGCAATATTGTAAACAACAAAAAATTGAGTATAAGCAGAAAATGGCCAACCTCTCAAGACCCTTAAAGGAAGTTACTTGGGATTGTTTTTGAAGAAGACAAGGAACAACGGCACCTTCCCTTGATTTGTATTTTTCAAGTTGGACCAAAAAAGATATAGTTCCTGGAAATACGTGCGATAAACCCATGTCAACATTACTTCTAACGCTGAGCGCTTTACAAAACAAGTTGGTATGAGTGTTTGTGTGTATATCACTGTATGTGTGAATCCAAGAGATGATGACTTATTTCCCCATTGAGTTCAGAATTGTCTTATTTATTTATCTAGCACTTTTGTATTGGCGTTGATTTTGTAAAATAGACCTTGTTTCTTTTTTCATGGCTGTTGCTCATAGCCATCAGCACGGTGGGTTTGGTGCTGTATTTGAATGCAGGGTAGCTCGGGGTCAGAGGTTGGGGTAGGTTATCTGAGCAAAAGTTAATATCACAGTATTTTTACAATATTTGACCAAAAAAAAAAGATAACTGATTAGCATGTTTTCAGTGATTTTTGTCAAGGTGACAAGTTATTGATACTCGATACTCATCACATGCATTATAATTGATATTTTTGATATTATTGCAAAAGATAATTATTGCCCACCCTAGCGAGAGGTGGCATTCCTTATGAGGAGTGCTTTCAAGAGGGATCACTGTCCTGCTGTCGACCAAAGACAGACATCCCAGAGCCTTTCAGTCAGAAAGGCACCATGTTTTCTCCCACTATGCAGCTGTCAAGATATAACCTACTGATTCATAGAAATACTATGATTTGATTTCAATGTTCTTTTTCATTTTGAAATGTCCAGTGAGAGTATCGTCTGAAAAAGGGATAAGAAATCACAAAGGTGCATTCAGCATTTTAAATTTAAAATCAAAGGATCCAGTGAATACAGTATGTACCTGTACACGGTCACGTTTTATAAACTGCATGAGTATCTTAAATAAATCTTTAGTACACTTAAGGAAAACAATTCAACTGTCTTTGCAAAAAGGAGAAAAATACAAAATTGTTATGTGAAATATTGCTGTAGCAGTTTTCCACATTATTTCCTGGAGTAAAAATAGAGTTTATGATAGGGCTAAAAATTGAAATAATTAGTTTTTATTAAGTGTATTGTATTTGTATGCAAATGGTGTAGTGTATCCAAATCCATCACATGTAGGAACAGAACATAGTCTAAATTAAGCATGGAAGATGTAATAGGCTTTGTTTTATCATAGAACATTAGAAATCTCAATTGACGAGGGAAGAAATTACTTCCAAATTTGAAAACTAAGGATTGTAAATGTAACTTGGTTACTTTTTGGAGTGGAAAAAAGGTCAATGTAGTTTGTCTTATGATGAAACCCAAAATAATGAAAAACATGCTTGGCAATGGGCATCTTGTGTGTGGTGATGTCCAGACATAATCTGCATGAACTTGTATGTGCTAAGGCTCTATTGTGAAAAAATGATCATGTTTCTTTGTCACAAGTCGTAGTAATGCATATATGTATGACACATTGTAACTCTGGGAAAAACAGGATTCTAATAATTGTAACAGCCACAAGTTTCAGCATTTCTAACATTGTTTTGTGCATATAGTAGGCCCAGAAAACAGATGACTCAAAAACATTACATTTGTACAATTACACCTTGGGTATTAGTCTGTTGACAAAGAAGCTCAAGATCAGTGAACATGCAAATGAATACATCTTGTGACATTCGCTGACCTCATCAGCAATGCTGTGATTCAGAACAATGGCCAGCCCTCATACAAACACTGTACTGTCTCTCTGTGGTGCTTCTCTATATGACTGGTTTCCAACAAAGTCACGTGGGCTGACGTTTGCCTCCTCTACCGTACCAACCATCATCTGGAATATGTTAACCACAGGAAACCAGGAGAAACACATATTTGGTTTTGCATCTATCATTTAATTTCACTGTAACATCTAGATATTAACACTATGACTGTTGGTGTAAAGCAGTTTTCAAACGCTTTTCACCCAAAGCCCAAAGAAATGTGTTTGCAATGAATAAACACATTTCTGTGAATAGTCACAATTGCAAAAGGAGCAAAATAAAATGAGAATAAAATGATCAACTTATATGTGAAAATCTTTACTTCATCTCACGGCCCCTAAAAAGCATGCTGTGTTCCCTAGGGATCTCTTGTCTGGATTAGAAACAGCCACTATGGCAGAGCACCCAGTACAGGTGAGCTGAGCTTGCATCCATTACGTCTTATTCCCAGTCTGCCTTGAAACAAACTCCTGTAGTCAGTTCCTGCCCCCTCAAGTCAGCCATGACGTTACATGTTGCTGGCCGTGTAACATCGACTTGCGTGTATTCTGTCCAGTGGCATTTTCTGACATGGTATTAGTAAGTAGATGAACACAGCTCTAGAACTGTGTGAATGGTTCTGTCTAGGCAATACAACCGTCTTCCTGTAAGCTCTGATTTTAGTCAACAATAAAAATGAGAATTGTTGTTGCGAGTTATTTGTGGTTCTTTGTTAATTTGAACTTTGCCAGAACACTACAGGTGACGAATGGATTACTCTGACTGCAGCACCTTGCATCATACTAGCCTAACCACATTTAAGACTTAGAAGTTACTCCAGTATCAATTGCAGGTTGTTTAAAAGAAACTCCATCGCATTCAGAAAGCTAGCAAGTCTGACAAAGCAAAAAGCAAAAGCAAAAGCCTTTTGGAAAAACCAATGTTGAACAAAATATTTATTTTTACAATTACATGACCTCTGAATATTAAGAGGATATGAGTTTCCATAAAATTAGGGTAATGAACATGTAACGATATTTGGCAGTACTAACAATATTGAACCTAAAAACAGTGCAGCACTCACATTGGAATGTGGCCAGTAAAAAAAAACAAAAAGGGCTTTGCATTTGTCAAGATAACATCCAGCTACATGTATTATATGGTCAACTTGCAATAAAGAACAAGCAAGCTGCAACACAATTCATATCGTTACAATGTTTCACACTTTGCCCTGAGATTTAGACAAAAATAAAATAAAAAAGTCCAAACAGATTTTATTATAAAAAAACAAATGAAGCATTTGATACAATGTATCCATAAAAAAGGTTTGAAAATTGCCATGTACCACTGATCGTGGCCTGAAACAGCTGAAAACATTTCAATGGACAACCATAATACATAAATTAAGATGGCACAAATTTCAAAACCAGGTGATGCTAGTGCCCTAGATTAGAAATAGGGTGGGCCTACTCTGTAATACTCTCTGCTGTAGTCACAGCTGTTATTTCCCACTGATCTCACCTGTGTACAACACAGGCTCTGTTGGTTGTTTATGCAAGTACATATGAACATTTCCCTGACTGAACACAGCCTTTTTCAAAGTGAAAATTGTCTTAAGAGGCATACACCTTTGAACCTGGTCATACAGGCACAACTACACTTGGGAGAAAATGTTGTCTTACTCTGGTTCAGGTGGATGTGGGACATAAGCCTACCATACATGTCTACTGGGGAAATGCAGCTAAGTTAAGTGCATATCATCTGTCAGTATGTACAAAGGAAGGCAAAACTCAAATGTCAGTAATGTCAGAGGAGGGTGTGGTTACCAAATTATTTTCATCAGAAAAATGTCTGTTTTGGAATTTACACCCTTGAATGGAAGAGAAAAACAAAAACACACACTGTGCAGAAATACAGGTTGATATCTGTTTGACAACAGTGCCATGGAAAAAATAACAAAACTACTGTTTTGGTTTGCAACAGCCCACAAAAGGAAGCCAAAAAATGTAGGCCTCATCTACGCCCATGCAAAAACAACATACATCAATGCTGTTAAAACATTACAATACTATTCTGCAGGTACACGTTTATAGTCTGGGGAGACTGTCCTCATTTGCTATCTCCACAGTTTTCAACTATAGAGATGGGCCAATCAAAGCCTGTAGCAGGGAATTAAACCACCTTTAACCAACCAGACAAACATGTTCTAACAGGCACTTCTTGCTGCTGGGTTCAAATGGACGCTGCTCCTCAGGCATTCCTCTGGTCAGGCATGCTTTAATGAGGGCTACCAGTCTATGGCAGCACAGTGGCCCTGTGTGCGAGCTGGACAAATGGGGATGGTCTCACAAGGCTAATATTAAAGTGTGATCAAAGTGCTCTGAGCTAATGCAAATCATTCTTAGTGGGACACACTGTAATGTGCTGACAAGAGACATGCGTCGTTTTCATTCCTAACTAAATTGGCCAAATAATTTAAAAGGTTTAAACATATAGAGTTTAGGTGTCTATCTATAGAGCTGGAATGAAACCTTGTGCTTTGTTGCGACACCATTGATTGAGCCTGACAGAATGTCTTAAACGCATAAATGCCTGAAAGCAAATCAGGAGATGGTGCCAGCCAGCTGAAAATGGTAACTGCAGCCAGATGAGAGGAACTTTCCAGGTGAGCCAACCCAAAGTACATCCCACCAAAGAAAATAATACACACCCTATTAACAGGGTGCATCAAACACACATTAGATATCCTCTTTATAACTAGAGACCACTGGCAGGATGGTCAGGACATTCAATTGATTTTGCCTTTATCAACCCACAAAAAAAGAATGGCATGTGGACAATGTGTTTAACAGAAAAATACAAGTCTGTTGTGTTCAATAAAAAGACTGAATACCATAGGTACCTAGGTCAGACATTGTTCTTTGAAAGGTCAAAATAACCCTCCCGCCTGCATGTTTTTAAGCATTGAATTTACCCTACCAATAACTTAAAAACACAATCAAATCCTTTCACAACTTCAAAACAAGAATCCTGTGGGAAAAGTCCTGGAATAAATTAGCTAAATATAAACCACAAACTTAAAATAAAAAACAAACATTTAAATATATTTGATTGTTATTCAGATTAAACCCATCCTTACCTACATCCCCCTAAAACACTCCCACCCCTTTAATTTTTAAATCTCATAAATAATTACAAAGTAAAGACACAATATTATAAATTCAGCATTGTTGTCAAGGGAAATTATTTAGTCCAATGGGGAAAACCTGGCATTGAGGCCAGAATTTAAAGAAGACAGAAAACCCTTGTGTACGAGTCTTGAAGTGAGCGTCAGGTCACTGTAGGGTCATGGCTGCAGGGGAGATAGGGCTGATGATGGTAGCCCCTGACTACCAGTGGAACTGTTAAGGGTTAAGGTTTAGCGGTGTTGTTACTGCTCTGACAAAGAAGAGGCTGACAGCCAAAAAGAGAAAACCTGGTTCTGTGTGGTCTCCGCGGTAACCAGGAAGGGCAGGAGAAGCCCCAGTGGAACATTGTTGTGTAAGTTGAAAGTCTAAAGGGGAAGAAAAGCATGTCGTGTTTAGTGCTGTACCAAACGATTATTTTTTTGGCGATTAATCTAGCGATTATTTGTTCGATTAATCAATTAATCGGATAACCAACTTACTGGTGTTCTAGCATGCCTTTCTTTTAACAAGGCAGAGTGACAGCGCTTAACCACGCCAGGTCAGTGGAGCTGCATGCTTTGTGTTTGCACATGTGGTGTACAATGGGCACGAAACGAAAACTGCTACGCTATTTTTCTCCGCTTCAATGGATCCGTGTTCGCGTGTAGCGCTTTCACCGTGTCCCGCAATGTTTTAGTTGACGCTTTAGTACAAATGTATTATGTAATGTATTAAACTTCAGCAAAAAAAGAATAAGCTCTAATTACATATGATTGACTACTAAGTGCTACTACAATTTTATAGATGCTTTACTATAAGCAGGTCAGGCTACTTGTATGTTATGCCATTCTCCCCTACTCACCGAGTTTCCTTAATTTTCCTCCTAACACCTATGCGTAGGCCTGGTCTGGTCATAGTGACCTGTAATAACGGCGTACGCGTCAGCAAATGTAGTCGATAAAATGATCAGTTGCTACTTCCGACTTTATAGCCCACCTAATGAAATAGGACTCTTCTGAAGTGGTGTACAGGACTTATATGCTCATAATTTGCACAAAAGATGGACAGCATCTCGGCGAGCCTTGGAAAAAGTGTATTACGGAGTGTTTCACTAGAAATGTATAACTTTTTCACCACTTTTGTATTTTTTAAGTCACGATGCCTGCAAAACATTGTGATGCCTGTCAGCCATCGCCGATGGACGATGGCATCATCTATCGGCCCAACCCTACCATCCATCCACAGGGTAGGCAGCATGGTTTGCACCGGTGACTCTTATCACCTGTCGTCCCACTCTACCCACTGTTCCACTGCCACTCCAGTTATCTAGAGTGACTAATTCGCTGTTAGCACAGAAGTGTTTCATGAGGTAATCCAGGTGTGTCTGGGTGTGGACTCACCTTGTGCAGCCCTGCTGGCTTCGTCACCTGTCCAGCCATCGGTTCCCAGGAGGAGCTTTAAACGTCTTATTCTAGAGGAAGATAAATGACTAAGAATGACATCCAAAGAACTGCATCGTGTGTGTCAACCAGCAGAAAGCAACACATACACATGACACTTACAGATGGGCTACTTAGACCAGCTGTGCCATTGCTCACCTTGTGCTTTTTACACTTCAAGGAGAAGTTGTCCTCGATGAGCATGCAGTCTGCAAAGACAAGGGTACAATCTGATACAACAATCTACTGATCTTAAATGGCATTGGACCAGTCCTTACAAGTCATTACAACCACATTACAGTGGTTTAAGACAAATGCTTTACATGAGATAGAGAAACTAGCTCCTGCATGAGGGCAGGGGTTGTTCAATGACCCACCTGACTTCAGAGCACATCTGTAGTGATATTTGTTGGGGCAGCCCTTGAAGAAGCAGCCCAGTGTGGCTCCTGGGTTGCAGCAACCAGAGCACAACTAAAACCACACAAGCAAACCACCAGAAGATGAAGAAGAAATAATAAACCATGCTTAACATCTGACGATGTCTTCTGACCTGCTTTCAAATAGGATATACTGACAATGCATTCCCTATAGGTCGACTATGAATCAAACCTCCCAATAGTTGAAGGGATTACTTAGGCCCCGGTCACATAGAGACGTGTTGCTAGGCGCCGTCGCTTCAAAAGCACTTTGATAAGGCCCCGATCACGAAGAGGGGCTGACAGGGCCCAAAAGATGGGCTGACTGGGCCCAAGACATGGGCTGCCTGGACCAAGTGTGACACTGATTAGCAGTGCGAAGTTGAGAATATTTTTACTTTTATGTTTGTTTAACAAACACCAGAACGCCGTGAAGAACACCAGAACACTAGAGAAGAGCGCATACCAGGCGCGCCGTACCATAGGAAAACATTTGTTGTGCTAGCGACGTGTCTCTGTGTGATCGGGGCTTTAAGGTGCAGTAATAATGCTGTAAAGAGTGTCAGAACTATACACATCCCCACCAGTGCCATAGGGTGCACGCTCAGAAGCTCTGCACATGAAAGTAAACTGGAAAGGCATTAGGAAGGCTGGTAAAGTGATGTGTGGTGCAGCCCGCACGACTCTGTATTTGTTCCCATTACAACACATTACATATCAGCTAGCAGACTGAAGATGTCATATCACTGAATATGACAAAGTGGATGGATAATAATAATAATGAATGCCTGTGTATACATTTACACTCCATCATTGTTTCTATGGTGTAGGTTATTCTATACTAGAAGTACAGTCTGTTATGCTGTTAGGGAGAGTGTTTAATGGTGTATGTCCCTCTATGGAGACAACAGCTTCTGTTTGGTGCCTCAGGCTGAATAAATAACAGCCACTGTACTAAAACACCTTAGAAAGCACCAGTACCGTCTCCCGGGCGATGGCCACGGCCTCCTCCAGACCGTACAGCCTTCCCTTCACCAGGAAGACACCTGCCGACCAGACGCCACAGTCCTCGTGGAGCCAGTACTCGCAGGGCTCCAAGGGGACCAGCGGAGCGCTGTACCAGTCCTTCACCTCCGCCCGCGGCCGCTTGGCTGCAGGGCTGCCAGAGGGGGCGCCGTACCAGTCTGTCACCTCCTCCCGGGGGCTTGAGGGCCACGGTGGAGGGGTGCTGCCCTCCCCAGCGCCGAAGGAGGAAGAGTCAGAGCTGCTGTCGTCGTCGTCGTCATTGTTGTTCTCCCTGGGCCCCTGCATGCTGCGGTTCCCCCCGGGCGGCCGCTGGCCCTCGGTGTAATAAGGCCCGTGGAGGTCACCCAGGTCCATGGCATTGGCCGGCCCCCCACACAGGCAGCACACCAGGGGGGCGTTGCGCCGGCTGTGGGCGCGGGGCCGGCCCAGCCAGAGACAGGAGGTGGCGGGCACGGCTCCGGACGACATGACCCGCGGCAGGGCTTTCTCCTCGGGGTAGTTGATCACGGTGCACGCGGGCGCGCACGAGCGCCGGTGGCGCATGCGCACGAACGGGGAGAAGGCGTCCAGCCTCAGGTCCCGCCTCGCCTCCTTGTAGTGCACGTAGCGCAGCTTGATCTCCGGCTCTCTGGGGGCGAACAGGGATGAGGGCGGGAAAACATGGCTGACCTTCTGCTTCTTCTTCCTTCTCCTCTTGGCGGGGGGGCTGTTCTTCCTCTTGGCAGGGCAGGACGGTTTGCCTTGGGGTTTGCCGGGACTTTTCTTTGGAGTTATGGGAGGTGAGGGCATTTGAAGGACAGTCTCTGGAGACAGGTGGGGCCGGGGGTGGTGCTCTGGCTCTCTGCTGGCTGCCTTGTGAGTAGCTGCCTGTGGGCCTGACTCAGTGGAGGATGGGGGCGTTATGCTAGGCTCTGGCTTCTTCCTGGGTGTCCTGCGTACAACGGGACGAGGGCTACACTGTGGGGACGGGTCACCAGTTTGCCGTTTCTTTGACTCATTGACCTTTGACAGGCCGCTAGGCGTTTTGGGAGGCGTGACGGTACGGGAGCTTTTGGAATTATTGTTGATTAGAGAATTGGAGGTAGACTCTTTGCAAAGGTCAGTGGTAATGCTTTTAGTTCTCACTCTTTTTGGCAAGGTCATTTTCACGCCAATAGGTACAATTCCAACTTTATTTTTCCCCACAAAAGAGGGGGCTTTCTTCTTAGAACTGACAAGGTTAATAACACTGGTGGAGGTTTGGGTGGTATTGGTTTGCTTGGCAGTGTGCACACAATCCAAAACCTTATAGCGGTTTGAGTTGATGTTCAGAACTATGGCTTCCAGCCTGGTTCCTCTGCCAGAGCGGGGCGGCAGTTGCCTTTTCATTACAGTCCCCTGTAGTGTCCGTGCGTTCCCGTTAATGTGGGGAATAGCAGCCTCTTTTTTGTTTTTCTCTTCCAAAGGGTTTGATGGAAGATCCTCATCTTCAGTTAAGTCAATCACAGGTGCCGAAACGGTCTTGTGCCTATGGAGAAGCAGGCTGGATTCACTGCTGGTATCTAATAAGGTTGGAGCGTCACTGCTGGACCTTGCAGCGATCACAGAAGGCTTGACCGTCCCTTCCCTGGCCAGACCATCTGAAGCAGCCGGGTCAACCACCCCAGGATAAGAGATGTCTGCGCTGGGGGAGCCGCAGGTCTGGGGCAAGATAAAAACGTCCTCCACCTCATCCAGTGAGCTAGCCGAGGGCGAGGCTGGGTCCAAGGGGCTAATGTACTCCCTGCTCATCATACACAGGTCCCTGGCACTCATTACAGGCTCCTGGGTACTGGAGACGACAAACAGCACCTCGGAATCCACGCTTTCCCCGTGCGACCCGGCATGTGAAGCAGAAACCTCCAGGGATGCGCTGGTGCCTAACCAGCTGTGGTCCTGACCATTCTCCAAGGCCACACCACATCCCACATTCACACATTCAGAGCCGCCATCACCAGCAACATCTCCATTGAGCCTGTGAGCATGCCGAGTGACACATCCCCCAGCATCAGTATGGTCAGGCCCCACACGAGCCTTGGGCGTGGTCTCAAACAGTTCAGTATGAGCACCCGTGTCCAAAGGCCCCTCCCCTTGATCAAAGTAGTGCGGGCTGAGTCCATATCCAGTCTCCTCCTCACACGATGGAAGGAGAGGAAACATGTCGACAGATTGTGAGCCTTGCCGTGGCGAATGCTGAGACAGGGAGTCATGAGGGGAGAAGGCGTGAGGCCGGCTCACATAGGAAAAGGTGACTGTAGTGTTTGAGAAGCCATTGGCAGGTTGAATCTGATCCCCTGATTGGAGACTTGTGTCTGCTGGGCCAGTGTCTGAGAAAGAGTGTGCATTCTTGTTGTTCCCAGAGTTGGGGTACCAGCTGGCACTATTTACCATATGCAGGGGCTCTATTGAATGTGCGTTTAGGACACATTCCTCGCCTTTCCGGGTTAGGTCATTCACAGTGCTGCAGGTGGAGAGGTCTTGAGGCTGTAAATCGTCTTTGCTGCCAGGTGGCTGCTCCATAGCACCTACATCAGAAGAACGAGAGACGTTAGTTACCGTACTTATTTTAAATACCGACGGTATCCATCCATGTGCTGCAACATTAGTTTCGTCAGCTACTAATAAAAGTTGCGTCGTGGGATCTACATTTATTACACCACGACAAGAGGAAGGCTTAATCGGACATATTATATCAACTACTGTAATGTAACATTAATATTACTCTTATTACTGTAGCAAAGGAAACTGACGTGACGCGTGCGTGCCTGCGTTGGACTATGACACGACTGTGGGCTCATAGTTAACGTTACACTTTAGAATTAAAGTATATTTAAAGGTTGACACAAACCAATAAACTACTGTATATGTCACGGTTGACGGCGAATGGGGCTTAAGGTGTCTTAACCGCTACCGTAACGCTGTTTTGTTAATAATGGTTAGCTCACGCTGAGTTAGCCGATGCTAATGTTAGCTAGGCCCGGATGGATGAAACAAAGACGGAGCGTTGCTAATGCAGCGCAGATCAAAACTTACCCTGGCGGAAAGGTCAGAAGCTTTCAGACGTCCAATTCAAGAATCCGCCCCACCCAACATCATTTACGAACCCATAGGACTCTACGTTGTGTAGAAATACACTACCGGGAGAAAAAGTCAGTTTAAGTCCAGATCAACACACTTTACCGGAACCCACTGTGTGAGGTGTACCATTGTCACTCAGCTGGGGAGCACAGTGAAGCATTGTGGGAGATGTGAAGAATGACATGCTGCTGATTAGTATTATAAATAGACACATTCATTTTGAATGATATGTTCATAACGCAACCCTTGTTATGTTCAAATTAACTTAATACTGACTTTTGTTTGGGGTGCTAGAGATCCAAATAGACATAGCCTATTGTAGAACAACAACAATGTTATTATTATTATTATTATTATTATTATTATAACACACACACATACATACAGTATACAACCTCGAAGGAATAACTCTCATAAGAGGTGATCTCATATGGGGCCCTCCTAATTGTGCTCAATTGCAGACAAATCTTCATCACTTTTACTACAAAACAGTGTGTTGAAGAGAGAGAGAGAGAGAGAGAGAGAGAGGGGGGGGGGGGGGGGAAGGATGTTTGTTTATTGGGGACCAAGGTGCAATACCCTAAACACCAGCTAGAAACTGAATGTGCATCAATATCTATATTGCAATCATGTCTTATTGTTCTGAGACACTGAATACAAATAGTGAATAATCCTTTGTAGGTGGTGTGTATGAAACACATGATCAAAACACAAGCTTTGTAAATGTGCTGCCTAGTGATAAAATCTCAATACAATTTCAAAATGTTAAATTTATGTTTTACCTCGAGGAAAAAGGCCAATGTACTTTTTTGTAGAAATGTACTCTAGTGATGATATGTACATAATTAGCCTATACTTGAAAGATGAAAAATAAGACTAACGTCTTTTGGAACACTTTATTTGTTGCTGCTTTGAAATATAGGTGGTACAGCATAGAACGTGCAAGGTGGATATACAAAACAATTATAGGCCTACTTCTATAGGGCTACATAAATCACACAAGCCTACTGAGCAGTCAGTAAAAGCTATCCTGGTGTAACCAGACTTTTTGTATATGGTCTGGCCACGCTCCATTGGGAAGTGTTCACTCATTTCCTCCTACTTTGCATAGACCTCTGGTTTATTTTGAAACTATTGGACGCTAAACCAATCTGCGTTGTTACAACTGTTCTGATCATCTCATCTAGCTCTACCACAATTTAGAAACAGGCTTGACTTCAACGTCATCTCACTAACCCACTCTGATTGGTCTGCCAGCAGGGTGGTGGTGAAAACACTAAAGCAAACAAGTTTTCCAGACTATAATCTCAGCAAAAAGAAATTAATCTGAGAGCAAATGTCAGCAAAGCCAGGCTGAGCAAAAGCCTTACCATGAGGCAAAACGCTAGCAGAGACAACAGTCTATATGAACAGAAGGAGCAGGAGCCTGCAGCAGAAGGCTGGTTGTAAGAACATAGCAACCTTTAGATGAGTAGACAGCGGCTATAAAAGCTTGCCAGCTAAAAGCCTGCTTTCATTTCAAGGACAAAACATGCCCTACATAGAAATATATTATCAAGAATTTAAAAAATTTATGTTATTATTACTATTTTTATAGTTAATACACGAAAAGGTATTGTGTATAATCATATTATCATTGATATATTACCTTATTCAATTTTACATATGCTTTGTAGGCATACTCAGAAGTGAACTACATGCAAACCTGTACTTAGGAAGACGTCACAATGTCTACCCAAAAAAGTGGTACAACCCATTTGTAAATATAAACACCAAATTAAATTGATAATAGATAAATAAGATATCAAACAATACAGAAAGATAAGTAAAGAACTACATTCTTCAAGTCTGCCTTTCAAATGTTGCAATTATGTCCAAAGCACTTACAATGAGTAAGCAGATACGGTTAGGCATCTTGCTCAAGGACAGCTCTGACTGGGACTTGATCTTCCAGATAGGAGTAGAAAGTACAGAACACTAGATAGACTATTGGCCCGTGGTTAGACATCGAAAGGACATCACAGTGATCAGATTAGCAACTCTGCATTATCATTTGTGCATTTCTCTCAGAATATCCAATCATGTATCCAATAACATGTTGTTTTATATTCCAACTTTCTGTCACAAATCTATAGGTACTTAAATTAGTTATGTATTTGTTATTCTTTGTCCAAAAGACAGAAATGTTGCTTTCTATTGCAGAATGCACCCCACACATATACACTAACAATAAAGAATATTTAAAAAAAACACAAAAACTAAGGACATTTCTTGGTATTATTTCTTTGTAACAATGCTTCTTGTCAATAAATCACAAATCTTATAACATTTGAAAGTCTGATTTTTTCCCTTATAAATGGGGCCACATTTGTAAGGAACACGCATTTGTGGGATGAGCAGCAGAGCTGAGTATGTGGGTTGCACCCATGACAAATGTGCCAAATCATCTCTGACAATGCCAAACAGCTTTCCATTGCTGTTGACTCTTGTTTGTCTGACAAAACAAGACATATAGGCAATTAAACAATTTATTCATTTAACAAACAGGAGCGTCGGGAGCGTGTGGAAGAACCATACACAGCCACAACAGCCTGCACCTCCTCCTTATGCTGGTCACCAGCATGGTCACAATGCTGTGGGATGGCATCCCATTCTTCAAACAGCATTTGTCACAAGTCAGCCAACGTGGTTGTGTTTGTCACTCTGGCACGAACAGCACGCCCAGGCTGATCCCACAAGTGTTCACAAATGTCCTCACATTTTGTGCGTAGTTTATAATGAATCAAACAAACAGCAGATCCTTGTAGAGATAACAATCATGTTTGGAATCATATAATTTTCATATGGTTAGATGATGTAATGTCCCCCAGTGCTAAAGATTTTTATGCAAAAAGTACTCACAGGCAACACACAAGTAAGCTATAATACCATCAATACAAAAGGACACATCTGAACATTATTAGAAGTAACATGGCTCCCTCTAGTGGATTGATGTACAATGAAGCATTCAGGACCAAAATGGAATGCAAATAGCATGTCATAGTCCTAAAAGAATTAAAGCAAATATGAAGTACATGTTGTTCCAATTCTGGTGAGGCATCATAAAATACCAGATTCATGTATCTAGGACAATTTGTGCAAATGTTATGATGTACTGTAACACCCACTAGTGTCTGACAAGGCCCGTATTTTGAGGGAGTTGGGGATCCGTAAGACCCCTACCTAACAGGTAACTATGACCTCATTATCTGTAGCTGCCAGACAGCAAATATAAATTGGTAGTAAACTCAAAGCATGGCACATAAAAAAATAAACAAATTGATAAAAGTAGAGTATTTCTATCCTGCTAGTCTATTGTCCTCGATACACAACAACATTCTTGTCTGTCTCATGAATTTTTATTTCGTAGAGCAAATTAAATGGGAGGGACTTGATCATGTTGTCCCAAATGTAAACAGCGAGGTTCTCAGTTGTGCTGTGTGACAAAAAAAAAAAGCTATTAAAGCTATGTAATAAAGTCCATACATTGTTGGCACTAAGTTGATTAAGTCACACCTGACAACATCAGCAAAGTAGGGAACGTCCTTATCCAGGTTTTTATGATCCAGTGGAACCATAATTACTTCCTGAAAAAGTCAATAATATTTAATGAAACATTACAATAGCGGACAAAGGAATATGAGATTACAGAACAGTCAGATGATGCCTAGCACAAATACACAACACAGAAGGAGGAGATCCAGTATGTGCTTTATGGCTTACTACCTCTATGCACCTCTGCAAGTCTGTTAGGTTCATGACCATTCCAGTGACACGGTCAATCTGCACAGTAGAAGGTCATCCCACATGTACCGTACATTAAGCAGCTATATAATATGAAAAGATATGCCGGTTACTGTGGGAGACACATTAATGTTGCTTACTTTTCCTCGTACAGTCACCTCCACTGTGGTCAGAAAACAAGAACAGAAAATAAAGATGTCTTAATAACACAAATTACGAATGTAATAACTAAAGTATCCCATTATTTCGGTTTTCAACTTGTAGTTCTACTATTGGTTTTGAGCTCTTGACAATAAAGACTGAGATTAAATAGCCTACTCAGACATATCTAGACCCTACACAAATATTATTTGCATAATTAGATGATTCTAAACAAAGCAAAGATATCACGACAATTAATACTCTCAAATGACAAACCTCTGTAGTTGTGTCCGTGGCCATTGGGATTGTTGCACTTTCCAAAGATTCTTCTGTTATCCTCATCACTTAAGTCCTTACTAATAGTGCACAACACAAGTGCTAATTATTGCGCCTGGCCGTGTCCGCTATTACATAGAACTACTACTCCCACAATTCTCTTTCACAAACGCAGCAGGCAGATGTATTTTACCATGGTATCAAGCATTATAAACGACGTTTAGCTAAATCTATAAGCGTTGCTAAGGTAGTTTATATTTCAGGAGGAGGTTTTGTTATACTCAATTTACACTGTATAAATATAAAAGGTAGGTAGCTATAGTCATTTTCACAGCTAACCACAGGCTATTTGTAGTGTTCAACAGTAGGATATATCTGTACAAACCTGTGCAATCGATGACATGCGCTGAAACACTGAACCCGTGTTATATATCCTATGCGCTCCTTCGCGTAGACATCGTAACTATTGGACATTGCGGAATTGTGTAAATCAACTGATATTGTGTGAAAGCGCAAGTGTTCCCTGACCGCTAAATGGTTGATGCAAGACCGCCCAAACGCAGCTAAAATGCGATTTGATTGGCTGACATCGGGGCGGGAATAAAAACGAAAAGCGATTTCCAGGAATGTAAATTAATAAGTAATGTTTATGTATTATTATACGTGTGAAGTCATTTAATATTTGACAATATTTTAATTTAAAATATAAAAATTATCCAGAAGTAAATTAATATTGCTGACAAAGATGTGAATGCTGACCAAATAGGTGAGCAGTAACAATAAATAAATTATTGCATATATTCCAGTTTCAGATATATATAATGTAATTCTTAATAGTCACAATTACAGTTCAATATATCTTAAATCCCCCTCAATTCAAGATCTACATCGTCCTTTTAAGATATCTTAAATAACGTTTTAACTAGTCAAAATCAGTTGTAGATATCTGGAACTGGAATTACATTACATTATTCTGTATTCATTATTCTGTTAAATATATCAACAATAGACGTTTATGATATCTGCAACTGATTTACGGATATCTGTAATGAGAAACCCAATATACATTAATGTTTGAAACCTAACGGAATTACAGATATCTATAACTGCTGTTTTGACTATTCAAAATGACGTAGATATCTTGAATCAAAATAATGACACAATTAATTACGACTATGTCAAATTACAATGCAGATATCTATTAATTCTGGATAGTCACCTCTATTAATAAATGTTAAAACGGCTTGACATAATATCCTGTCTAAACGAAATATCAGATTGTGTGATTTGGCTGAAAGCAAGAGAAAAGACACCATCTACCAGTATTTATAACATTTTGGACCATGACGTAATTGTATTTATGTGACGAGTTTTACGTCAAGTGTACGGTATACGGAGTAAAAGTGGAAAACGGAACACTGTAAATTATACCAACTTCCTCTTTCATGGCGAATCGTGTATTTTCCACGCCACGGATATGCCCATCAGTGAAAACTCACCGTTTGTACAACTTTTAATCAACAATAGTGTTTAGTTGTCGCGGTGGGCTGCTAAGTAGGGGGCGCTAGCGAGCCATTTTGCCAGGCTCATGCGCTAGACCCATATAATACAAAATGTTTCGCTCAGGCAAGTGTGTGTGCAAGGTTTGGTGAGTTTTCGTGGATGTTAAAGCAGTCAAAAGTGCGATCAAACCGCAGAAAAAGAATCCGAGCAAATTCATAGGGTCCTCAGTGTGCACTCGGGCCCTAAATATGAACATCCTATTTACAAACCATAAGTGTTAGCTCTCAGTTTTTTAGCAGTTTAGCTGAATTGTGCCATTCTTGCCTTTGTCTTATAAACATACTCAA
Organism: Forbesichthys agassizii; assembly: GCA_026546735.1. Classification (NCBI taxonomy): domain Eukaryota; kingdom Metazoa; phylum Chordata; class Actinopteri; order Percopsiformes; family Amblyopsidae; genus Forbesichthys; species Forbesichthys agassizii. Next base: position 2,954 of record JAODLL010029297.1, on the reverse strand, counting down.
TTCATCTGTGCTTCTCCTTCGTTTTACTATTACTGTGTGGACCTAGTAGTTGATTGACTTGGAATGGAGCAGACGCTCTGAGGGTGAGGGTGACCTAAAGACACGACGATATTGTGGTGAAATGCTGACCCCTAATGGTAGACTATATGGAATTACATGACTGTCAATGTTAAGAGATGCTGACAGGGCAGCATTGTTCAGAAAAATTAAACGTCAAATAGGCCTATTGTGTTAAGTCCACAACAATTGAAATGTTTGTGTGTGGGGTCAGGTGTGCAAATATATTTGCTCAATTTGTTTATACAACCAACATCTGCAGTCACATGCAACCTTAACTCTACATTATGTTTTAGAAATCTACCAAAATTTAAGGTGAAGACATAATATTCAAATTTAGTTTTTTGTAATAGGCCTGTGAAATGGAAAGAAAGACATACTTAAACTCTTGGGTTGAATTCATTAAATTATAACTCTTAAGATTAAAAATAAAAAATCATATTCGTAGTAGTTTGTTAGCTTGGACATGTTCCCAAAAATAAATTTAAATATCTAAAACATGTTTTGTTCTTTATCGATGTTTATATCAGTTAATACTTTGCCGTTGCCTGTGGAATCCCACAGTACAATACTTCAGGCAGGCCTATACCACTTTAAACAATTCAGTTGCAGAATTAATTTAAATGTCAGGGTGCAAAAATATTTATTGCTAATAAACCTGTAGTCAGTTGGTGTACATTTGCTGAATATTTACATTTGAGTACAGAGGAATGTGAGGCAAATATTCATAACATTTAAATAAATACAAAGGGACTGCCACTGAGCAACTACAAACATAACCAACTCCTACAACACCTATACAGCTGGACCAATGATTGCAGCAAAAGAAACAAAAAAGAACAAACTATAATTCTCATTTTCATATTATAATCAGTGACTCCCACCATTGCATGTAGCAGTAACATTTCCATGGTAATTCTAAAAAATAATCTGAGGATGTTGGAGAACATATTTGATGTTTATCATAATTTGAAACACCCAACACTTTTCTCCAATTTGTTAACAGACATCTTTCATATGTGCTGAAATGATAATGGGATCAATATGTGCATATTTGCCACACCCAAAGTAACGTTCAGACGTAGAGGCCGAATTCCTATAGTTGCTTATGCAAACATGATTCATCGTCCGTATGTAGTTGTGTGTAGCCATTAAACATCACGCTTAATTCTTTGGCGAGCAACACAATCTACAGTTAAAACAGTAGCTTACACAGTCACGGTTTAGTATATGCAATTGCAATATAGATGCTTAATTAAAAACATATTTACAGTAAGATAATGTATGGCATTGGAAAATAAACCATACCAAAAAAATAAAATAAACTCACAGTAACTGAAGTGCATGGATTGCAGAATATAGACATGAAATTGAAACATCATACCATGATTCTTTTTTTTTTTTCTTAAAATAATAATTACTAGGTATTTGTGACCAGTGTGCAGTGTTTCTAAATATGTCGTTACACAGCTAAAATATATAGCGGGCTTTTAATCATGCAGCATGACGTTGACATGACGCGTCACTGTCAGAACTCCTTTGTGTCTTTGCGTTCAAACAGGTGAAGTCTCTGCTCTGCTGTCAGCCCTTCCTTTAAGCTCTGTGGGAATAAAACAGGACATTCATTACATATTGCCATTCTCCTAGCAGACAGTGAACGTCAGTGCATTCACCTTCGGTTAAACCGCAGGAACTGTCAAAATGTCATTACTACATAGCTGTAACACATCCAAACAACCTGATCCCAACACCAACAATGTTAGCCATTCTACACCATGTGTCATATGTACACGCACGCTAATTGCATGCACATAGTAAGACACCAATTATTTGCAAAGTACATTCATTACAGCCTGTTAAGATAAAAAAAATAAAAACAGCCTGTTACCCTGAGAAAGATATTTCTGGAAACAGACCTTTGTAACCGCGTGGAAAGTTGCTGCATGCTAATGTTAAACAGCGACCCCTGTCATGAGCTTAATGCTACAGAGGGTGTGGTTGATCCGAGTGATTGATCTGGGTAGGTTACCTAAAAGGGGAGGGACAGGAGGCCTACACGTCCTCAGCCATCCTAACTGTCCCAGGGCATGTCACGACTCACAGACTGGGAACAGATGGGGAGGGGGGGGTAAACAAGAACACACCGGCAAGTGTGTGTTAGAGAGAGCTACAGTGTTCACTTGCGCAGGGTTTATGGATACACAAACAAGAACAGATGAAACACAATGTGCACAGACAACCAGGTTGTAATGCCAACAGTAACGCAGTATTCAAATACTTGCTGCAATTGCATGTCTGAACTGTAGATGGCATTATGTCACATGAAACTTCTTCTGTACAGTGCCAATTGCTATGGTCCACTCTATCAATAGCCATAACATTGGTTTAATCAATCAATTTTAAATAGTTAAAAAGCTAATACAAGTAAGGTATTTTATTACTGAGCTAAGTAGGATCGTTATTACAAAAACAATCCCCCCCCGTAGCTAGCTAGACATACCTTCGACCTCATGGTGCGCTCTGAGCGTTTAGCTGCAGCAGCGGCCATCTTGAGGATGTCAGGGTTGCTTTTGGACTTCATGATATCTAGGGAGGAAATTGTAGAACTAAATAAATGAGATGATACAGGATGATATCTCTATCTTTCATAGGATTCTACAGGGACTTTATCTGCTGTGCAAGACCACAGATGGCCGGAGTGTGAAGGAGTGGGCTAGTAATATTGCATTGTAGCATTTAAACGGTAAATGGACTGCATTTATATAACACTTTGGCAACTATACGGCCACTCAATGTTGCTCCAATGGAAGCTCGAAATTTTCAACGTTCACATGGTTCATGGAGAGGCAGGTTGCAGGAAGTGCTTGGTGGGCAATTTGAATCATTATATACAGATA
>JAODLL010029266.1:0-15832 GCA_026546735.1 Forbesichthys agassizii | reverse complement strand
CCCCCCCCCCCCCCCCCCCCCCCCCGCCCGCCCATTCCTGACACGGCCCATTTCAAACTCCGTCCCATGGCGCCCATGGGATGCGGTGGCACAAGGCCACGCCATACGGGCCTCTCTGCCTGTCTCCGGAGTGGAAGGGGGGGTTCTGTCCCACTGTGGTTTTGTAGCAGCCCGTCGACCCAGCTAAAAAAAGTCCCTGAGATTGGAGACCATTCCTCATGAGGCAGCAGCAAGCCACTCAAACAAGCCCGGGGAATTCGGCGCGTAGCTGTCCGGCTCAGATTCAGTCCGCAGGAAACAACACAGGGAGGTCTGGAAAGAGGCGTTGTCGCAATTGCAGTTCTGCTGTCCCTCTTTATCTCCCTCCCTCCCCCCCATCCATTGCCCTTTGTGTGATCTGATAGGTCTGGAATAATAAGTAGCTGGTGTGTTATCTGCTAACAGCCACAGTTACAGCTTGCAGATAAGGTCGCGCAGATCTCTGCAGGTGCAATGTGCAGCCGTGTCGGTAATAACAGTGGAAAGCAATTGGCAATGACACTGTAATTATCATGTGCTCACGCTGGGCCAAGCTCTCAACATAATGAAAAGGTAAGCAGTACACATCAGGACTTAAAATTAGCCTCCACGCACCTAGCATATTGTATATTAGCATTGTGCACGAGAAATGCATCAGTGAGAGTGGTTTAGTGTTAAGTATTTCACAACACACACACTGTGGGACTGAAACTACACACAGCCGAGCGGCGGTACATGATACTGACCAGCCACATTTAAGAAAAGGGAAAATATCTTGCTTCTGCCTGCTAGTTTCTGTCACCCAAGGACCAAATCATAAATTAAGCCTTCCAACACTTCAGTCAACACATCTTGTTGACTGTTGAATGTTTTCCTGTTGAATTAGGCGTTTTGAATGACAAACTCTATGCTATGAAAACAAACAAAAACAAACTGTTGTGTTTACATTGCAGCTCAGAGAGGGGCATTTAAGGAGTGCGGTTCTTTTTCTGGGATCGGATCTGGCACAACACTTAGATGCCATCGATCTCTCCTCTAGAAAGTGCCCTCTATTGCTAGTCCTTATAAAGCAATGTGGTAGCTTGTCTGGGTAGCCCACAGCACTGAACAACATCTGTGGCACAAACTGCTGCTATTAGATTGACCATTTAAGACAAAATATTACCATGAAACAGTATTCTCTAACAGTAGACAGAAGATAGCAGCAGCACCCATCCACTGCACATATACAGGATGACATTTCATGATTTTTCAGAGCAATGATGAGAGAATTAATTAGAAATCCATGATGAATTCCTCACCTCTATTTCGGGTATATGACTTCAAGTCAAGTTTCAAACATGAGGCTGCAGTCTGCTGATGTGTTCCACAGCGGATGTAGTGTTGCATCAAGGATTTTGTCCTGCGAGTTTTATGAGCCACAATACAATTGTATTCTTGGGTAGGCAATATATTGCTCTGTCTGATTATTACTGTTGTATGCTGCATTTTCTCCTTTTGTTTGGTGTTTATCACTAAATTCTGTATGAGAACTATAAAATATTAATTTTTCTTTTTTGTAGGCAAGTTGACAGCTATGGGATCTTTATATAGTTCATGTTTTTAGCACATACGCTTCAAAGCACAGTTGTGCTTATAACATGCCAAAGGGTACACACATCAATATAAGACATCTTTAAATGTTTAATATAGTTCTGAAGCTCTGAAAGGGTTTTAACTGATCAAAATGTAATCGATGGGGATTATATTCTATATTCTGAGATAATAATTTAAGAAACCATGCTGTTTTGGTTTCAAACAAGAGGACGTGAACAACCCATGGGATTACAATAGTAGAAAAAACAGTTTTGAATGTCATGGTTCTTAACTGAGGTTCATGATCATAAATTAAGATTCCAAAATGTGCAATTTAATTTTGCAAGCTCGTTATCATGATGTGTAAGAATAATACAATTGGTCACAAATATGTTAAGCATAAATAACATGAATATTATGATGCAAGCATTAAAAATGTAATTATACATTTTCAATTCAACACTTAACCACAAAACTAACCACATAGCCATGACATTCAAAATACAAACGCATGTGACTTTAAAGGTGAATTTACTGTCACATACACATACAGCATGTAGCGACATTCATCCTCTGCATTTAACCCATCCCTCAAGGAAGCAGTGGGCAGCCGCTGTGCAGCTCCCGGGGACCAACTCCTGATTTAAACCAGTGTCACTGGTCAAACGGCACTGACTGGAGAGTGAACCTGACATGTTTTTGATACTTTGGTACTATTGTCAGTTTACTAAAATTGTAAAATTTATTTCACAAAGAAAAACATGGTTTTCAAGTTGGAGCAGGACTTTAACCTCCTGATATATGAGCACTTTCTACCAAAACTTTTTACATAATCTGACCTCTTCTGTTCTTTGATTTCATAGCTCTTCCGGCGTGTGCGTGTGTGTCTTCGTGACCCGTACGGATCAACCCCCACTGTTCGGCACGCACGTGAACTGCAGATTAATTGTTTAACCATCATTATGTGAGTTTGCCACTCACTGCCACTGTTACATTTTTCTATAATGATTCCCTAAATCTCCTGTAGCAGTTAAGAGAGTTTTGAAGCACAGAATTTTGAGTTTTCACGTGATCGGGGAATGTTGAATGTTAAAAAACAAAGAAATCAGATATCTTACGCACAAGAGGGCTGAACGCAAAGCGTACTTGGAGCTAAATGTGCCAGCGTTTTCAGTTGTCTTTTCTCTTCCGTCTTGGCACACTGTGCGAGGATTGCTGGTGGATTTTTCCCGCCCCGCCGGTACTAATACAGATCATTAATCAGCTTTGCGTTCATTGTGCTTGAGTGTGCTATAAGAGCTATAGGCTACCATTATTGAATATCAGAATGCCTGTGGTTTTCTTCAAAATGGGCACTCGGACACAACAGCACAACCTTGCGTGTGATATTGCTTTTAAACAAGTTTTACAAGTGCAAATGATATGTTAAGAGTAGTCACAAAATGAACAAAATTATTGATTATTCAATACATTTGGCTGAGCCAACATGGCGGGACTGAACTGTAGACCTGCAAAAAATGTTGGCAGGTCTACGTGCTGCATGTATCTTGTACTTTATGTTGTTCTTTTCACTCCCCTTTGTCTTCTCCTGGCAACCATTCATAATTGAAACAAAATGTATTATTATTATTTGACCATTAATGTATTAATGGTTATTAGATCTGTACGGTCTAAGCGTCACGTTATATAAATACTGTATACAATATTTTAAACATGTAGCAGCAAACAACTATTTTCTACTACAACTAAATTGTGCACTGAGCAAATGGCATGACACTCCCTCTGTGTGTGTTGTTGTCCCAGCTCCTCTGTTTTGATGGCTGGTCCAGCCACCTGTGCATGTTAGTGAGTGTCTATGTGTGTGTGGGGACCACAAAGCATGCTGGTGTGACATCTAGAGTCAGTAAATCGTAAAGAGACACATTAAGTAATACATGGAAAGCAAAGTTACATCAGGATGATTAAATATACGCATAGTTCGGTGATCCGAAAAATGATCCTATCCGTGGCTCAAAACTAACACGATCCGAACCGTGAGTTTTGTGATCCGTTGCACCACTAATATTCACGTCTAAAATATCCATATCCTTTAACTTTCAGGAAAAACAAGAAACTAAAAACTGTGCCTATGCCAAGATTAAATGGGAAGGTTGCCAAATGGATTTCTTCACTATGATATCTCATGTAAGGTCATTTTAATGTGCAATACATCAATTCAGATTGTTAAAAACTATGTCAAAGTACAATACTGTATATTTATAGACATTATTAGATATATTTTATAATATGACCTCTACGTTTACAATGTAAATTGCCTACATTTTTATCTTGACAAGCATTCTCCCCTATTTATACCTCAAAGCACAAGAAGATCATATCTACCTCACCCAACACAAAAAGTTCAAAACAACCTTAACATTTCTGAAACTTATTTAACTTCAAAGAAACATTTAATATGTTATTGGATGTTGATTATATTTTTGTGATCTTAGGCAACTATGATTAATACATCCTAGCAGAACAGTCCTTGGGGTAGTTTTTGGACATAGATCAGTATTGGTTGTTTTGGTTTCATTATATGCACAATTGATTGACTAGCAGTTAACGATGACCATTATAAGAGTTTGTCATTAGTGAGGGTTCCGATGTCATCAATTCACCCAGGATGCAGTAAATACATGTTTTTACTGATTTCATCATTAACATTCACTTAACTTTTCTTGCTGGGACTAATTTAAATCGGTACACTGTAGTGTATCAATCAGCTGTACAGACAAACTGTGTTCAGCAGTCTTTTATAAAGTACTGACCTCAGAATTATGAAGTATTAAATAATATGCTGGCAGTGGCATATTACAAATAGATTATTTAGGAGATGCTTTATTATCCAAAGCGATGTACAGTGGATTAGTGTAAGAAGCAGGTAGGGGTTTAGGGGTCAGGCATCTCGCTAAAAACAAGCTTACAGTATGTTCAGGCATGTTTCTGATATTACCTCCAGACCTTTCTACTGGGAGTGGACCACCTGAAACAACAGCCTTTCCTACAGTACACCAGCAATAGATTTGCCTGGGGCGTACCATGGGTCAATGAATGTTTGGTGCTAAATAAGTTAGTTTCTCTCCTCTATATCTGAGAGAATCGGAAACTCACCTCGTACAACTAGCCTTCTACAGTTATACGTAGGAGCACCTTTTGTGTGGGAAATAGAGACATATACATATACATGTTTAAAATATGAAACTACAGCATTAAACCTATAACTATCCTTGAGAAATACTGCAAAACAGGTGTCCCGCAAACTGTATATAATATTAATATCGTTTAAAAACACACACATTTTTGGCAGATGATCCATTCTTTCCATTGCCAGTATACTGTACAGCTAACCCAGTCTGTTGGGAGCATAAACAACACCCTGGGTGCATTCCAAGTTGCTAAACAGAATGGAAATCTGTCCACAAGTTGACATAGCTAGTAATGCAATGAATGTGGAGTCACACAGACTGACTAATGGTTCATTCTGGGACAACCGGCAGATTTATAAACACCTCCGCCAGTTAAACAAGCTCACACAACTTCCAATGCAGAAAAAGCACGCACGCGCGCGCACACGCAAAGACAAAAACACACAACAAACTACAGAACATAGCATATGAGCTCACAAGAACATGTGATGCCACAAGACACAGCACGCACAGGAGACACACACAAACATTTTTTCATCACTGCAGCTTAATTGAGAAGGTAGAGATGCTTACAGCCATCCCATCTCTCCACCACTAAGGGCACACCATGCGTCACTATGAGAACTACTGTAACTGCATGGTACCAGTGTGTGAGTGTGCATATGCGTGTGTATGTGCAATCATAGAGAATGGTTTTAAACACACACACACACACACACACACAAACCCACACTATATACTATATTGTGTATAAAACAAAAGCCAATCTAAGCACTTCATTCCAATACTTATGGATGGACTTGACATTTAGAGTTGCAAGACTGTGTGAGTGTTGCCATTTGCCGAACACTCGTAAGTCAAAAAGGTACAATCTAAACGTATGTGGCAAATGCTTGTCAACTGAATGAAAAGTCAGTTTGAGAACGCCAACAAGAGGATTACACGTAAAGCCTTGTTGCTGGACAAGGACAAAACACTTCTACGAGCGCTTCGTAAAGATCTCTTTGGAAACAGCTCATGGCTGCTCAAGGTTTAAAGACCCATAAAAGATCACATCCTTGGCTTGATGTGCCTGTAATTGAGCTGGAGAACCGATAGACATTTGATGTACAGATGTAAGGGCCCCCAGAGGCAAACGCCAACATGCACGCTCCGTGTATTCAAGCAATAGCGCTCAGTCCTCTGTGGTCTCGCCTTGCCTTACAAATAGCACTGCAGCTCTCTGCAGTTAAGTCAGAAAGCAACATTGTGGACAGAACCCATCATGGATAAAATGTCTGTGCCAGTTCAGAGGAAAGGGGTGGTGGGGGGTATAGTGGGGAGATAGACATCTCTATTTCACAGTGAAATTGCACAGCGTACCTGCATTGTGCCTGCGGCTTAAAACAACCTGATCCAAAACAACCAAGCCACGTGTGCTGCCCTTCTTGCAACTTCAGAGACGCAGCGATCGATAGCAAAGGGAGTCACACGCAACATGCCACTCGGTTCGGTTGTCATGATTCCGAAGCATAATTTGCACCTTGAAGTTCCAATTACACGGAGAAATAAAAAGGTTATAGAATCTATCAGTCTCAGATAAATGAGGAGTAACCTGGAATCTGATGGGGTGAATTACTGTGCAAGACAGTGTTGGTGGGTGGGTCGGGGTGCTGCCAACCCATCACCCATAATTGCGCTCGATCACCGAAGCCACTAAATTATCTAAGAGAATGCTGCTACGCTGAGGCACAAACAGCTACTTAGCATGCATATGCCACGTTCCCTTATGTGCAAGGCGATGTTGTACACTGAGGCTGGTGCTTGCTTCTGTTTATTAAGAGCTGTCAGAAGATATTCAGATTAGCTGCTTCATGATTATGAATGCCCTCCTTATTCCCCTGTGTGCTCTCATGAATAATCTATTGCTCTGCTTCTCAAGATGCTTATGTGACTTCTTGAGGACATGTGGCATACACACAGCGGGAACCCAGAGTAACTTTGGTGAGGTGAGACAAGACTCGCTATAGAAAGGGTCAAGGTTTCTCTCAAAAGTTTACACCTTGTTAAATAGAGGTGAAATAAAAAAAATGCAAATAAATTCACCAAATATCTCCCCACGATTTTAATTTGTGCACTGAAACATTATTGGGTGTTTACACAGCCCTGACTCTGTAAATAGCTGGGTTTACACACTTTTTTGTCTATCCGAATGGAATCTTTCCGATTGAAGGTTTCGGGTTACCTGTATACATGGGGTGTCACCTAATCGGGTCTGGTGTTTACATGCACTGTTGCAATTTATAGGAATTGATGTTAAACATGTATATCTATTATGTATCTCATAACGTAACGTGCCCAGCTAGCAAATGGTAAAACCGGCTAGCTTCTAGTTGTGTATGTCGGAGAGTGAGGCTATTTGTGTGAATGGTGGAGAAATATACGGCTCCAGATGAAGTCAACGTACTATCTCCCATTCACTTGTTCACTTGTAGTTGATTTTTCCAGACTTTGTACTGTTCTTATAATACATCCATTGTACAGTGGCTGTGCAGAATAGTTTACAGGCATCACACACAACTTAAGACAGGGCATGTGCGTTAGACATTGCTTACAGTACATCACCTTTAAGTCGGAGCATTAGCCGCTTTGCAAAATAAATGAAAATAACTAACTTTTTTGTCTTCATGCAATAACTAAATCAGACCCATTGAGCAGAGCATTTGGAATCCTTATAATGAAATGGGTAACTATCAATGTATGTGTCATTTACATATGCTTAAAAAAAAGACATTGGGGAACTCTTTGTAGTACCTTCATAACCCTTTAAGAGTAGGATACATTTAAAAACAGCCCGGTGAGAATTACAGGTGGCATGCACTTTGACAGGTGATAGAAATGTATGCAGGAAAATAGCCACGAGCTGACTCACAACATGACCTTGTATTGCTGCAGAACTCCTCTATGTAAACTACATTAGCACACTAGCAGCAGCAGAGCAAGTGAGTACAAAGGCCCACTGTGGCTCACGCTGAAAGGCTAGAAGAGACCGGGGAACAGTTGACGAATGAAATTAAATAGAAACGCCTTTCAATTTCCTCCGTCTTTATTCTACTCCATGGGATGGCTGGCAACCCGCCCCCTCCCAATTAAAGAGGCCAATTCTGCTGACTCAGTTATTTACAGGTAAATGGTGATATGTTCTGTCGACCCGAAAAGACATGTCCGTGTAAAGCACAATGAGACAACATCCCTCTTTAACCTGCTTGAAAGCACATACTGTATATACTGTGAATACAAAACATTGTATCCTTAAAGGCATACAAGGGGAACTAACTGAAAGCCAGAGCCATATTAAGAAAGGATATTGGAGTGTTACTTTGCTACTTTTAGCATTACTACTAGATTATTTCGACTAAACTGATGGTTGAAATATTATAAAACATGATTGCCAGAGTTGTCTAGTTAAATGTTTATTTTATTGGTCAAATAAATGGCAGGCTACAGTAGCTAAAACAATTATTCAATTAAAACAAATGCATAAACAGCTTTATATTAAAAATAAATGTATAATATTTAATATAATAATATATTTTTACGATGGATAATAATATATATATATATATATATATATATATATATATATATATATATACACACACACACACATATAAACACACACTGTACACATTTTGTTTCTGAAGTGTATGTGATTCATGTTATTTGGTACAGTGGCACTTTGGTGATAACCTTGCAAAGAACTGGAAAAGCAAGCAAAATATAAGTTCTATTTAGTTCTCCTTAAGTATGATGGATGGACTTAGTAGATTGCATTTATGATTGATCAGCGTCAATGAAAGACCTTGCCTAGAATGTGAAATTGATCCCATCTCTACTTATTGCACTCATCAAATGTGAAGTGCTCTGCTGGGTCTGAAACACAAGTGACATAACATTCATTCTGGTATCTACCTATTATAATATGACCTTAAAACCCATTCCACATCGACACAAGTATTGTTACTGATAGTAAACAATAACCAGCTAAACAAGAATGTTGTACAAATACAGTGTCTATGTTAAGCCCATTTTGAGGCCCAAGTGTAACATCTTTTATTTCGTTTTTAGCAACTCTGATGATACAAGCATTTTAGCATTAATGGTAACATACATTTTTTAATATTATAAGATAGTTCTTCAATAAAACTGAAAGTTTGATGTGCTTTACTTTGATCTTTTAGAATATAACAGACAAAACTTTTAAATTATGTGTTTGTTTTTTTAATGCTTTTCAAGAGATCATACGTTAACATTAATAAAGAATAGCAAGTCAGTCTAAGGTGGTAAAAGACATACACACACATTACCGTTTGTATTGTGTCTGAAACGCCTTACTATCATCTCTGGCTAAAGAATATACATGGTAATGCAATACTGTAAACCAGGTAGGGCTTAATAACAAATCATAAATGTAAAAAAATATACATGTCTAAAAATAACGACGGATAGAAAAGAGAGTTGCACTTACATATTCTGCGATAAAGGTAATTTTGATGGTACTGAGATTATACAATGATAGTATATTAATATCAGATACGCTATACAAGCCAACTGACAGCTTTCCCGATATTTGTTGATATAAAAGTATGTTCACCATCATGGCTGAGACCTGGACAATGAGTGGGCAGTTAGAAATAAATCCTGCCAAAGGCTATGAGAGAGCAGCACTAGCAAGCAATGGAGGCCCTGTCATCAGTAACAAACCCCCGAGTAGGAGAGAAGCAATTGCATTGCGATGAGCATGACAGACAGAATTACAGTATATGAAGGAATACTTCCTGACAACAATTGAGATGGATTATCGAGACGGTGATGTGTAGAGAACATGTTTCTCTGTCAGGGTTTGGCCATTTCTTATCAAGAGTTTCTTGGAATTAACGCTGGAGCAGAATTAGCTGAAATTCTTCGATAAGTAATTTAGTAAAAAATGATGTGCTTGTGTGAGAGCTTGCCTCGTGCTTCTATGACAGAAAGCAATTATTCCTGTGACCCTGAAATAATTATGTATTAGATTATATCAAGTTATAAAGTGTAATTATTGGGCTTTGGTCCAATGAAAAATGTTTAATCGTTGACCAAAGGCAAAACCTGATGAGCAGTGTGCAGCATTAAAACGTGAATAAGTATAAGGGATTTCCATCTATAAACATAGTGACGGGAGTCAAGGTGTCATCATATGATGCTATGTTCCTTATGTCTATAAGCGTTAATATATTAGGACTTGAAAGGAAACAGTGCATCAGACTCATTATACACATTATAATGACATCATAGATCAAAATATAAAAGACATACGGACCATATTTCTTTTATATTTTCTTCTTCACAGGATTATACTGATTTACATGACAACTGATGCTTAGTATAGACTCCTCAGGCATTGTGTAGATTATTTGATTATTATTATTATTATCTGAAATTAAATGATAAGGAAACTGCAACAGCAAGACAGGAAGGAAACAGGCAGAAATACAAAATGAGCGCCGGCACGTGGACTTATTGAGGTAAGGAGGGTTTGACAAAAGTTAATTTCCACTATCCTTGATTCTGTATGGCAACACAATAGTCAAACCAATTGAAAGTCACTGTTTTGTTCCCGCTATACGCTTTGAAATGATTCATTGCACATGCAAGCAGGCAGACAGTTGGGTCTGCCTGAGACAGATTCAGTGTGACTGCTCTCGTCTAATACCCAGAATAAAAAGCAGGAGCAATATGTTGGACTGCATCTGTTGTATACTGAACTGTATACAATAGATGCAGATACATAAAACAAAGCAAATGTTAGTGCTATACCTTATGTTTTAGAATAATATATATCCAAACGCAACTGAGGGAGACATGTCTCGCTGCTGTATTTTGTATTCTATACCTCACAGCAAGATGGCACTAAGAATTGAGGGCAGCTACTTCTAAAAAGTCAATATAAGTCAATAATCACAGCCAAGCCTAGAATATAATCACCAAGCAGTTCTATTCTAAAACGTACAAAGAAGCAAGCTAAAATAATTGTGGTATAATCATCTCCGTTCTTGTTAAAAAAAGGGAAAAGCCTATGCAGCTATGAAAAGATCAACTATGAAAGCAACTCATCAAGTATGCAACTAGGGAAAAAATAAACTTAAAATCACCACCGGCAGTCACATAGCCATCTGCATGGCCACAGGCCGTTTGAGCCTCCAACACACCATTTACAAACACACTACTGTATGTGAAATGCAAGCCTAAATTATCACAAAGATGCTGCCACAGTGGAAATGCACTTCAATACACAATACTCAATTGCATGATGTACTACATAAACATTATTGTCCTGTTGTCAATAATGCAAGGAACTCAAGGAATCACAAAGGGGTTTTCATTTCCATTTATAACGTAAAAGTATTCTATCGAGTTACTTTCTTGACCAGGTAACGCTGTAACGTAACAAGTTACTTTTAAGTAGTAGTAACCTGTAATGTAACAACTTACTTTTAAAAGTAACGTTACCAAACACTGCTCGTGTTAGCATGCGTTCTCAAGAAGCTGCAGTTTGTTGTAGAATGTTAATGTATTTCAGTTACATTTATTATTAAACATTACAGTCCTACTTTCCTCTCATGAGTTTGCATACAGTATGTATGTAAGCATTAATGTGAACAGGAATCCATTCATAGGTCTCCTATTTGACCATGGTGCAACAGGAGACTGCAGGCCAAGTCAGTAGGTACCAAGCAATACAAATGTGATACTCCAGAGATAGAGAGAGGTACAGATACATTGCCCAGCCCTATTCTGTCATTTGTATGGAACCCTTCATCTCCTTATTAGGATCTGAAAGGACACTAACCATCATTGTAATTTCGCTGTGAGAATCAGTCTGTAAAGCCTAGGAAATATTTTGAATGTGGCCAGTAGCAACTAAACTTACCAATCAGTTGATAGCTTCGTGGGCGTAATTTAGGTTTGCCGACAGCGAAAAAGACCACATGGTTCATCCAGTCAACTGCCAAGTGTTTGAAATGACCTGCCCTTCACAAACAGTTTCAATGGACGGCTCCCGAGATGGAGTCTCATTCATCTAGCATGTCAGGTTAAAGGGACACTGCAGGGGCTCTCTGTAGTTTGGTGTCAGTGTCAGAATATTATGAAAAGAGACTAGCTCATTTAAGTACAGGGCCAAGCACTGGCTAACGTGTAACTGCTGCAATGGAATGTTTCATTGAAGTAATTCTTTGTCAGCCACTAATGATTTGCTGTCATGATGAGCTCAATGTGTTTTGATAAATAGCAGCTGAAAACCAACAGCAAGCACAGGACTAGTGTTTGGCACTGCCATGGGCATGGCTGCTAGTGTTAGTCTGAAGAAAATGCAAATTTATAGCCTAGAGATAGAAATCATGTCATGACATAAAATATATGTTTCACTTCATAGCCCAAACTAAATTGGCCAAAGGTAAATAAAAAGAATAAACGCATGCGGGTCCCTCCATGCAGGGAAAAGCAATTTCTGGCAGGTCGGCTTAAGCTCTCAAACTATGAAACAATTAAAAAAGGTCAGATGATGAAAATGAAGAAGTCACTTTCAGACAGGCTGTCGTGACCCAATAGAGAGGTGGAGCGCACTGTTTAAACTCTACTGGCAGTTTGCTACTGCACTGTGATACCACAACAAACGTACGGGCACAAGCAAGCAAAGATTTGAGTACCACTTTTGACTCCCACCTAGTGCTTTAGGTCTATCACAATAAAAGATACCAGAGCTGCTTTATCGTGTATGTAAAGCATGAGTTTGGATGTTGTGAGCTGCATTGAGTGGTCTTGAGTTAGACACCTAACAACCTTCTTAAACGTGACTGCAGTAAAATCTGCACGTAACATCACAGATGTGGGCCTCTGTTCTGATGATAAATCAATATAAATGAGCTGCATTAAGAATGAAGCAGTGCACCCTGAATAGCAAGACGTGAAGCTCATTTAAAACCGATGGAGATGCCCATAGACTTTCTGGTGGTCATAGTACAGCTATCCCATTAGTGGTGCATCCATCTGTAGCCGGCATGGATGGACAAGCAAGTTTCCAGTTTCTATAGTCTGTTAAAGGCAAACACATCTGTTTCAAACCGTAGTGAAGAGAGGACAAAATGTGGGGTTCGGGCAGCACTGGAATGCAATTGAAAAGTGCAAAATGACAAACAGACTAAAACAAATATTTGTTTTGGATGGAAATGGAAAGGAGGAGTATAAGTGTACAGTATAGTTTGTCAACAGTACCACCTTAACATGAATGGAGGGAAGGGCAAATGTCCTACAAGCTTGTAACACAACAAGCTGACTCAACAAGCCACAGCACCGTAGCCCCCAATGGTAAACCCCCAAGACAATAGGACATGTGCATCCATAGATTATAACCTTGGGCCACTGTAAACATCTTCAAAGTTACAAGTAGTGGGTGGAATAGGCGGACAAAGTATATATTTGTGACTGGAGCCGGGCCTGTGTCCAACCTGTCTGACCAGCTTAGTTGCCACAAGGCAGCCCCGAAGGGACCGGGAGGAGTTGTGTTCCTCCATAACCCACAGCTTTTATACACCGTCAGCACAATATACAGCACATCTTGGCAGATACAGTAGCAATGAGATGTTGAGTGGAAGGAACTCATTATGAGCTGCGGAACTTCTGGAAATGAATGTCAAGGTGAACGCAAATGCACGCATAATGAAGCCCACAGCTTCAAGCCGCGTTACCAATTAACGCCAACTCCGCTGAGAAGCCCATTGCCATCTCCTTAACTAATGCAACACGTCTCCATAAACAGTAAGTACAGCAAAGATTAGGTCTCAAAACAAGCGTGATGTTTTAGTTTGATGAATGCATCACCCATATTGTGGTTCTAGCCTGTTGTATTAAAGAGGTTTGAACGGGCCAGCTCTGTGCAACTATTTAAATGTTATAGGCAGGGCTGCTGCTAGAATAATAAGAACTTGAATGAAAAGACCATGCATGTAGCCCTTCCTTGGTTAAATCCCTTCCTCGGTTAAACAGGAGGATCTGTAGACAAAGGCAACAGCAGTTAATAAAATATGAATGAATTCTCTAATTGGTTTATTCTTTGTGTTATTTAAAGTCCGGGGAATTTGGAAGATGTAGCCAAACTGTTAAATAATATATTCATTCACAAATACTCAGAGCAGACTGTATCAAGAAACCCCTTAAGGTTGAGCCTGGTTAAGAAATCCCCATTTTAAGAAAAATGCATTATCATTTTGTAATTATTTAAACAGTTTAAAGTTAGATAATGATTAAACTAACTTATTATTTTCCAGTTCTGTTTGCATGTTTTTAACTCGGATGAAGTCCCAACCATGGTCAGAGGTGTGTCCAAAATTGCAACGTAAAATGTATATTACAATTATGTATTATGTCTAATATGATATTATGACTAGTATGTCTATAGGGAGCACAAAGCACCTAGGTGAGCAGCCAGTTTGCTGCAGTAAAGCAGAAACACATACGGCTTCATTGGCTGGTGTATTATACAAGCCAACCAGACATGGGCGTTCGGGCTGTTAAAAGCTCATATTGTCCTTTATTAATGAAGAAAATCTTTCACGTCTTTTTACATGTTACTTCCTGTCCGCTTAACCACTTTTCTTGATTCTTTTTGAAAAAAAAACTGAGTAAATGCTGGTCAGAGGGCCGATAGTTTGACAACGGAATGACCCGTTCATTCAATGACAGCTCAGTGAACACATTCAAACTAGTGTGATGCGTGAGAAGTGGACAGTGACAGATAGACGATACTGTGAGAGGTTTGTGTTCTGGGCAGGGAGCAAAACTATACTTTATTTTATATAATTATACAAATATAGTAAAGGGTGAGCAGCGCTTACAAAAAAAGATCAAGCTGCCTGTGAGAAGTGGATATTGTTAGAAGAGAACCACGTCGTAGAGTGCAGATGGGCAAAATAAAGAAAATGAAAAAGCCTGCTCCGTGCACGCATTAAGCAACACTAGGTCAAAGACGGTGTACAACATGACGAGTCTTCCCCCACAGAGAGATGGAGGGAGGAGGCCAGGGTGGGATGGAGATGGGAGGAGGTGAGGGGAGGTATGCAAAGAAGGCAGCAAAAAAACGCAGGAGAAAAAAAAAAACACCCGGCGTGCTGACTCACTGCAATCATCCAGCTGGGCCGAGCTTAGCAGCAGCTTGGCTCAGGCCTTCCTTTTCATCCACTTGGATGTGTAAAGACCAGCGGAGGTTCAGAGAATGGCGAAATAAAATGGGCTTATGGAATGGAACAGCTTCTATTTTTTTTTTCTCCAGTCTTTGAACATACATTTTTTTTCTGTCCTTTGAACATCACAGTGCAGGAGAGAATGATGCAATCTGGAAAGGCCAATAAATCTTTTGAAGAATGTGTTCTTTACAGTGATACTAAGGGGACTGGACAAAGGAAGAGAGATTTGAACTCCACAAACAACAGCATTCCCCCATATTATTGGGCTCAATACAATATTGCTATTGTGGAATGAGAGTATCACCTGGTATTTTGATTGTTGTACAGTAGCTTAAATGTTGTCTTGCTGTGCTCGCTGGTCTAAAACAAATCAAACAATGGCTCTGTCAACTTAATCACGCCCATGTTACTAAAAATAAAACCTTTTCCCATTATATAGCTAATGCTGATTGGCAAAATCATCATCGGGATAGGCACATGATTGGGTTGGGGGGTCTTCTCCCATCTGAAAGGTAATGAATTCAATTCCCAGCATTCCTGTATCTTGTCCCTATAATTCTTGGAATTGTACTCCGAAAGCTAAAACTACATAATTCAAGATATTGTATTTGATAGGAAACACTGTTGTGTTAGTATAAAATACTGTATGTGTCAATGATCTCATAGGCCGTGAAACAGTAATACTCAAATCCTAACTAGGGCTGGCCCAAAATGTTTCGATTATTCGGGTATTCGTTTGTTGGGTATGTATTCGATTTCAATATTGGGATTCGAGTATTCGTTTTTTCACAT
>JAODLL010029255.1:0-23566 GCA_026546735.1 Forbesichthys agassizii | reverse complement strand
CACACACACACACACACACACACACACACACACACACACACACACACACACACACACACACACACACACACACAGAAAAATTCCCTGGAAATTGTAATGATGACGTCGTTGCAGGTCTGGCAAATAAGTAGGCTAATTACCGCTTAAAAGAAACGCAAACACTGACATTAGTAAATAAAGCACTGCACTAGCTTTGTGCTACTACGTAAACAGACCCGTGAGTGACAATGCGGTTAGCCTATTAATGTCTACTACCTCACGTACTAATAGTGTTGCTGAGCTGCTTACAGGGGTCTATGTATCAGATGCTCAACATGTTGACTCATGCTTCAGCTGAGATGAACTGACCAAGAGGCTGAGGCTATGTAGGTATAAACGTACATATGACAAGACATTGAATCAGGGGACACAGGAGACTTAAGGAGGATATGGCCAATCAGAGCCTGAACGGTGAAGGACAAATACGGTTGTGGCTCCTGCACGCTACCATCATATTTGAAGAGCAGGGAGGAGCAGTGCTCGATCACTTCGTAGTACTGGCCCTGGAGCAACTGGCATTGGCAGTAGTTGAGAAGCAGTGGCGTGATCATCTGGTCCAGACGGACCCACGACTCGTCTCCTGGATGCTCCTGATAGGAGGAGAGAAGATCAAAAAAGAGGCAATTTGAAGTGAATAACATGTATTCTTCTTAAAAATGTAACTAAAAAAATGTTAAATGTTGTGCATAAACTTTCCAAATGGTTAAGATTTAAACTGGTACACACCAGGCACGGCAAATACAATGCCGTACGGTACCGAAACACGGCAACAAATCTACAAAAACACTGTAATCATCTTCAAGATGAACATCAGATGAAACGGAGACCTTAAAAATGTGGCATGGAAGTAGTGCCATGCAACCAAAGTGACAGGTTGCTTAAATTATCAATTATGTGTAGGCTATAGGCTACATGAAGTCCATTTATTTTCACATGCACCAAATAGCATAGTGAGCGTCATTCTGTACAGGGAAATTCTAGACATAACACACACATCAATGCGATCCCATAAACCTATCTGAACTCTACATATGAGTTGGTATATAAACATCCGGTTCTGATACCAAATCCAAAAATCTAACTCTTGCAACACAGCCACCACATCCAAATGTTGCAGAGTCCGGTAGATTAGCCGCAGCGGTGCGGATTGCTTTCTATTGAAATGAACGGACTTTCGCCGTAACGCATACAGTTTGCCAGGCTTGGTGTGATCGGGGCTCAAACCTTAGTCCAGCGTCGCTTCGATGTCCACCTCAAGAACCACTTGTGTGTGTGTGCAAAAAAACGGTTTGTTCACCAATT
This sequence comes from Forbesichthys agassizii, assembly GCA_026546735.1. Taxonomy (NCBI): domain Eukaryota; kingdom Metazoa; phylum Chordata; class Actinopteri; order Percopsiformes; family Amblyopsidae; genus Forbesichthys; species Forbesichthys agassizii. Next base: position 22,225 of record JAODLL010029255.1, on the reverse strand, counting down.
TTAACATACCTCAGGATTCTTGAAGTATAAATAGAACCATTAAATCCAAAACAAGTACTTTCTAAAAATACACCACAGCAGGAAGGGAATTTACTCACCTTCATCTGTAAATTTTTTAGACAGGCAATGGCATTGTAGTACTTCTCCGTGGCCTGCTTAATCTGACCCTTATGGAACAGGCTGTTACCCTCCTCATGGATCTGAGGAACTACATCAAGTTTCTCCTTGTCTGTCATGGCCCACACGTCCAACTGGAAGGACCCAGGAGTGAGCACCTGAAAACAAGATTTATATAGCGCTTTTTACAACCTACCGGCCGCTCAAAGCCTTGTACAGGACTGCCTGACATTCAACCATTCACACACCAATAGTAGTAGTACAGTAGTCTCTGTACTTTCAAACATACAAAAGGTAATTGGTAGAACCTCTTGAGGTCAGTTGTGAGGCTGTACAAAGAACTCCTTTGATCATAGAGCATTAAAGGAGTCCCCTTTTACTTTGGAGATTTTTGTTAATATCCTCCATCTTATTTTCTTTGCCAAATTGTGATAATTATGTAACTGGAGAAATGGAGTGCTTTTAGCTGCAGACCCAATCCAGACTCTCAATTGGCAATTTGATTTAAAATAAAAAAGGTATTTCATTAAATATGCAAATAAAAAATATAATCTACATCACTTATAATATGTGACAGGATGAGAAATCTCTATGGTATTGGTTGAAAATACATGAGTTAATAATATTAGTTCCTTACTATACTGTGCATATTGTTTGTATAACCTACAGTATTTAACTAAATGCTTTACCGCAAGGTGTGCAACAGCAGGCTGTTCACTGATACAGTAGATGCTGTTGGTCAGTGTTGATATTACTGACCTGAAGCATTTCAATAGTGAAGATGAGAGGCTGTGGGTGGACCTGAAGGTGATCCAGGTCGGTGTGCCCAAGAGAATGGTGCGAGTGGATCTGTGCAATGCCACAGCAGTGTCTCTGGCCCTCCAGGGGGTCCTTCCCAGCACTTATGTTCCTCAGGGACTGGGAAACAAGAGGGTAGAGTGCTGTGTGCTGGAGAAAGGGAGAAACCAGAGGTTCAGTCTGGTGCTGCAAAGAGCTACTTGCAACTTAGTAAGAAGTGTCATTGGCCAGGCTCACAGACCTTGGTACTGCAGGTAAAGTCTGCAATTTCACCTTCCTTCATTGTGGAAGCCAACCTCTCCCACACAGCCAGTTTGAACTTCTTGCCCAGGATAAGCTCCATGGGTTTGCTGCGACCCCCCATTGTTCTTGAGTCATCCAAGACTGTGCCATCACACTGACTGGTTCGGTAGTGGAAGATTACCTGGTACAATGACAGTCATAGCGGAATAACAACATCAACTCTCGCTCATCATCTTTCTCTATGATTTAAATAAAGGAATTACAGATCCTTTTTGTCGGAGGTCTGGACTCTGGTTTTCAGACCACTACGGTATTTGCATTTAACCCGTAATAAAGCCTCAAGAACGACCGTAGTCTTCAGCGCAACAGACTGACAGGGCCGTATAACCAATGATCACTGATGAAAACACGCCATCCTGTCCCGCCTACTTCGTTTTCCATCAGATCAGAAATTGCATATTATTGTGTTAAACACTAAAAACAGATATGAAATCACAAAATATTTACCTCGTTAGGTGTATGGCCACAAATGCAGTTAATGTACGGTACCTATTATCTAAACACAAAGTCGAAGCTTCAAATCGAAGCACCCGTAACGTTAGCCAAATTAGCTAACATGACAACAAGTCCAGAGATCGCACATACAGTAGTATGTTTTACCTTGGTTCCATCGGGAAAGGTTGAGATCTCCCCTTTACCAGGGCTTATCACTTTCTTTTGTATGCCTTCTTGCTGTAGCGTCCGCGCAAGCTCCTCCATCCTTAGTAGACTGTCGTGAAAACCCACAGCAACGATGTTTTCCCGAATGCTACGTGGGAGACGTCATTTCGTCTGCCTACCTCAAAGTCAGAGCCCCCTAGAGGTGGCGTCCCGCCAGTAGACAAATGTGAAGTAAAAAGAGAAAATGTAATATACTGTGTGGTAGGCCTGCTTGACCATACCTCCACATACCACATATCAGTGGACCCTGACAAAGTGCGGTTGTGTGTGTGTAAATGGTGGGCAACTTACATTTTGTCTGCATTTGGCAGAGGCCTTTAACCAAAGCGACTACCTGTAGTAGGCTACATTTGTCAATAGTTGTAGCAAACTGACTACTACCATGTCAATACATCACTAAACTAAATTGAAAATTGAAACAACAATACATGTATTCACATAAAAACAGTTTTTTATTCATTTTCACAGTCATTATTCACACAACCTACACAGGCAGACCAAATCCTTCTATTCCACAAGGGATTATACACGTTGACACAGTGGAAAAATAATCTAGACAGTGGTTAAATTAGTAGTGGTCATTACAATGACAGGATAAACGCGTTTACATTTTTTTTTTGCAAGTGACATTAATTACAATTAATCATTTTTGTAGCAAAACAATTATTAAATAAAAAACATGTGGCCAGGATGTAGTGTAACACAAGATTTTACTTTTCAAAATAAGGTAAGTAGAAGAACTTGAATCCTCTTTTCCCACGGACAGCACAGCTGATGTAGATTACATGGTAAACTGGTAGAAATATTATTATTATTATTAGTATTATTTAAAACACCTAATATACTGTAATATGATTCATATTAGGAACAATATTTACCCCCAGGAATGAAAAGGAGAAAGCCAGGCACAAAGAAAATTGCACTTGAGACACCTATAAAGACAATAACAACGCTGACCAGCCGACACCCACTATAACATTACAGGCACCAGCATCAGTTTAGAGGAATTCTATCACAGAGTTTACACATCCACAACAAACCAGTGCAGTTTAGTATTATGCTTACAGGTAGAACTTTGAATGACTACTCCTATATCCTTACCTGCCACTGGGCTCAACTGTATGACAACACCTGTAAGTATAAGAGCTGTAGAAGAAAGAATAACATACAAATTAGCAAATAGTCAATAATCTGTATTCTCTCCGACAAACTCAATACAACTGACACAATATGCCAGTTACGAGGAGAGTGGATAAAACTTGGCTACTTGTAGGCACAATACTGAATTAATCATTTAAAAAGCACTAGACAATCTAAGTACCTTTTTTGTTGAGGTAAGAATAATATAATTATTGCAATAAATCAGTGATTACAATTTGCAACATATTTGCTCAGTTTCAACATTGAGCAAGTTACACGTTTTAGCATTCATTGGACTTGGTCTACATGTCCATTTGCAGTATTAACAGACGTACACATTAAATACTGAATGCATGACATTGATTAACAAGACTCACCAACTCCAGTGATGAGCAGAAGGAATGATGCAAATACCACTCTCCTATTCTTCTTAACCAGCGGATGGGACATCCACCTGGGCAATAGATCATCTTATATTCTGCTTTATTTTTGATTGGTGGTGTGATGTGTGGGCCTGAATTGTGTCTTTCACAGGTTTGTAAAATTACCCGCAGCAGTGTGCAGACATCTGTGTGACAGAACTCAAGGTGCTAAAGGACCACTGTGAGCTACAGTAAGACAGAGTTGCAGGATCACTGTGGGAAATGCAGATGCCAAATTACTCATCACATTTGAGAGAACCCATCCATGGATATTAGAGAACACACTCTTACTGTACTTGATTTTGAAGAAATTATTAAAAGTGGAATGTCCACTGCTCCCCAAAACATCTTCATTATCTAAATTCTAAAGGATGTAGAGCAAAGTGGGGATAAGTAATTTAAACATTGGTTATTTATTATTAATAACGTATTTGAGTGCTTATTCACCTGATACTTGAGACTACTGTGGTCGGGGTTGCTAGCTGCAACAGGCGAGGGATGGGTCTGAGGCTTGGTGAAAGCTAAATGGCCAAATGTCATCTCTTCATCTCTGTCTTTATTCCTGGCATTCCACCCCTCTGTGTCTCCATCAGAAACAACTTCCTCTTCTCCATCCAGAACAAAAGCATCATCTATGCTAAACTGCGTTGCCATGGCGATTGCCTTTTATCAGCTACGGTACGGTGAATTGACGCACACTGGTAATAACAGAATAAAATGTCACTGATGACAAGATAGTGCTCAACTGCAGAAATATATTTTGACAGCAGTATCACCCCTTCCCTTTCACAAGCAATAAAGTACGGTAGCAGCCTACAGCTCCACACTTCCATCTGATGAAACGACCAAATGTTAGAACAGTTTGTCAATTAAATGTTATCATTTAACTGCATAAACTTGGCAATATATCAGGATGGAGCTTCTTTCCTGCCATTGTTTCCATTTTCCCGCTACCTTAGGCGATCAGATAACCAAGAGTTATAAGTTAAGACGGCACGGTACCGTCCGGTACTTACTCGTTTTGGAAATCTTTTTTTCGGCGACAATATTTAGATTTCACGCTGATACGTAACCTTTCACATATCTACAACATGCATGCAGTGTTTATTTAAACCCACACGTTAGAATTGCCCTGTTTAGTGAAGACTAGTATACAAAACTTCTAAAACTTTTTTTTATAATCCTCCGCCTTCATATCCTGCTCGTTTATACTTGCCTGGTGTCGCCCAAGACACTGCGAGCCCATTTTAATCGAGCGTTGCAAAGTCGATGGACTTAAGTATTTTTTTGAATTTCTATAGATGTTTCATTCAAATTATTTACTTATGTTAAGGTCTAATTTAGTATGTGCATTCAGTAACAACAAAAAAGCTAAACCAGATGATGTGATATAGGCTATAGATTTTATTTAACATGTTTTTGGAAACATGGTTGTAGTAAAAGTTTGGAGTAGTTTTTGGCTCAAACATTTTACTTGGCCTTCAACTGCTGCCATTGCACCACAGTGCTTGCCTACAGTACCACACACAACAGCATAGCTTCGTCAACTGTTGTTAATGGTAAAGGTAGCTATCTGTTGGGAATGAGGATACATACACATATAAGATGGCCTATAGTGCAATGTTAATAAAAAACTATAATAATACTTATATTATATACATATAATTGTTACGTTATCCATTTAGTGATTAATTAACTGGTGGCTGCTGCCAATATGTGAAATCATGTGATTTCCAGCAAGTCAGACAATCATTAAAGTGTAAACAAACATCTCTGAATCAACAGTCATAGTTCAATCATTTGTGACAATTTATTGTGAAAGATATTCAAAGACGCAAATGAGTCGGACTGTATTAAGACATCTAGATCATTTATAAAGTGGTGGTAGTCTATTACTGGATTCTAAAGAAAGTAAGTGATTATCTTCATTTTCAGTTTGCACCACAAAATAAACCGACAGCAAAGTAAATTTATATAGCAGTGCAATGATTACTTGTGTCATAACTGAAAATATGTGCATCTGCAAACAACCCTGTGGTGACGTTGTCTTCACCTCCTCCACTTTTCTGTGTTAAGATGAGGTGCCCAGCATTTTGTTGCCTTCTGCTGCAGCTCTTTTTTGAGGTGTGTCATTCTTCTATCATTTATTTTAGACAAACGTTTGAACATTTGTTATGAGAAACGATAGCAGAGGTTAAATATGCAGTGGTATTGCAATAACAGCCTATTATGCTTTGTCTTTGTTGTTTGAACATTACCACTGGGGCTCATGGCTCACAAAATGTAGGTATGGACTACTCACACATTTAAATGAGAGATTTATAGAAAGAAAGAAAGAAAGAAAGAAACAAACAAACAAACAAACAATGAAACAAACAAACAAACAAACAAACAAAGAAAGAAAGAAAGAAAGAAAGAAAGAAAGAAGTCTAATTGACAGTTTGCATTTTTCTTCAGTGTTCATCTGTAAAGATCCAAGTTGTACCTGGCTCAGAGCTGACCCTCCCATGCCTTCCTGTTGAGAGAGAGTATGATGGACTTACAGTCACATGGAAACACAATGGTCTTGTTTTGTTTCAATATTTAAACTTGAAATCTTGAAATCTATATCATACACTACATACAGTGTAACTTTTAGAGTTTGACACAGACACTTTTCTAATAACAGGTTTAAACATAACAAGTACTCGGCTTACTGGCGACCTTGAAGTTGAACGATTTGTCCTAATGATATCCCCTGTAAAGGCTGCCAGCGCAGGAAGGTATGAGTGTGTGGTGAGAGAGAACACTATGGAGTTAAGGAACATATATGACGTTCAGATTGTTGGTGAGTATTTTAGATACGCTCATTTTTACCACTGTGTGGCTTTTAGCATCTGATTTTAAATTCAGATATCTTGCAAGATCCTGATGGCCTGTTACTTCGTTTGTTTCTTCTGTTCAGAGTCACCAGAGTATGCTCTTATAGTGTACCAGGGCTCCTCCATTATCCTGCCCTGCAAACGGCCATCTTTTCAACAATGGCATGAATATGCAGTTTGGTACAAGGAAACCGCTGAAAGCGGCAAGACCCAACTATCACCGGTGGAAACTAGTAAACCTGAAGAAAGACTTGAATGGCTGTACGCTGAAGCGCAGCATAGGGATCAGACTGTTACCTTTAAAGAGCTTGTCAAAGAGGATACTGGAGTTTATCATTGTGAATCGTCTACTGCGGAGAGGTTCAGCACTATTACTCTAACTGTGTTAGGTAACCTTGGTTTATATCTATCTGTACAGTAGGATTACAATTAAAATCAGTTAGGGGTTAGGCAACTTGCTTAAGATTGCTTGCAGCAGGTAAGTCAACTCAAGCTTTAACCAACGACCTTCGAGCTGGGGGCTGAACACCTAGACCAATAGACTACCCTGCCCAAATATGACCTACTGTAACACATGGCTACAGCATACCGTACCACACAGCACAACAGCTTTTAAAAACCTGAAAACTATTACATTAAGAAAAAATGTAAGGGATATTTCTGAGCATCACTTTACCCAATGGACAAATATTAGATAACCATTAAAGACAACTTGTTCAGTGTGCCATTTACACTTTTATTCAGACTATTCTAACATAATGACAAAATACGTGAAAATATACAAGTATCAGCAAGAGAGGTTGTGCTTCTTTAACTTAGACCAGACCTATCACAGTAGTAGGCAACTACAGGAACGATGTTGCTAAGAGCCTGCGTGCCAGTCAGGACTGATTTAACTCCAAGAAATGCCAGAGGTCACATGACAGTTTTCTGTGTAGCTGTTGCTCTGAAAGCATCACAGATATTCTCTCTGAGATGATTATATACTGTAGATCAGTGCTTCCCAACTCTCGTCCTGGGGACACACTGTCCTGCATGTTGTAGATGTCTCCCTGTTCCAACACACCTGATTCAAATGAATGGGTTATCAATTTCTGCAGAAGCCTGATAAAGAGGATTTCATTAGAGTAATGTGTGTTGGAGCAGGGACATCTAAAACATGCAGGGCCGGACCAGGTTGGGAAACACTGATATAGATATAGCTATCTTTTTCCAGTATTTTGTTCATCTTTCAGAGGCCCCTAAGGATGCTCCCTATTCGTGCAGTGGGTTCAACACAACATGGCCCCCGTGCCTGGATGAAACCAGCCGTTCATGGGCACACATTTTGCAGGAATCTATTGCAGAGTTTTCCATGAAAGTCTACTCTCATCTCCGCCAATCACAGAGCTCTTCAAACCTGCTATACTCTCCAATCAGCATGGTTGGGGCACTATCCCATCTGTTGTTAGGTAGGAAAAGAAAACAGGTGTTTAATGCAGCTCAGAACTGATGTTCATATAGTTTTACTTAATAATTTATAATAAGATTAATAATTTGACCAATGTTACATAGTAAATCTATCCTGGTATTACAAGCTACTCTTCTATATTTGGCCATGCTTGATATTCAAAATGGCGGATCTGGTGGGGGAAAGCCTGGTTTTACCAGTCTAGCTTGTGTTTTGTTACTTCTGCTTGTGGCATTTCTTCTGTTTATCCCTTCTCCAGGAGCACGAGGGGACACTCGTAAAGACGTAGAGGCAGCTCTCTGTATGCCTCACGACTTCAGCTGTGTGCATTTGGAGATGAAGAGGCTGAGACAGAAGCTCAACAGCTCACTTCAAATGGCATCGCAGATCTTCTATAATCCCTGTATATCCCTGAGTGTGACGTAGTAATAGTCTCTATAGAAACAAACAAAAAGCTATCTGCGTTTTAACTCAGAACTATAAATCTCTAAGGGTAACTAATTGATTTGGGTTTGGTACTGTCTTTCCTTGGTCAAAACCAGTGTTACAAAAACAGTCCAACCTGAAAAAAGTGCATGCCAGTTACACACCTCGGTGTTACGTTTTTCTTTTCAATCCTTTCTACTCCTTGTGTACAGTTGTGTTAAACTGCTGGGTTTTAGATGGGGCTTTATAATGCAGTAAGGCGCATACTGTACATATGAAGGTATACTTTCTATCACTGTGTAAAACCAGAAACCCCGCAACTAACACAAGATACGCCATACGTCCCGAAGATGACCTTTGTGACCTGCTAATCGTTTTGAAAGTTATGCAACATGAACACTGACGAGGAAAGGGTGTTGTAAATAGTTAAAAAGCTCAGTCTTCCCCTCCTGCTCCTCAGTGGTGAATCTGAGTGAGTCCTTCACCAACCAATCGGTGCACTTCTATGAGGCTAAGCCGTACCGTCTGCTGTCCAACAGCAGTGACAACGCACAGAGCATCAATAGCTGGGTTGCAGAGAAGACACACAATAAAATCACACACCTGGTGGACTCCGTGCCTGACGATATCCAGCTAATCCTGCTGAATGCGGTCTCCTTTAGTGGTCAGTACTCGTCTGTGTGTGGTGTGTGTGTTTTGGGTGGATTATATTAGGGGGCCTCCTGAAGCCAGTCTCTGAAGTCTCTGTTATTCACTTAGCATTTTTTGTGGCATAGCTAAAGCTCTAAAGCTCATTTGTGTCAGTAGCAGAGCCCCAAAAGTCTGACTGAAAAACAGAAGGAATGGCATAAACATTCTTTTTAAAGACTCACTTTTAAGTAAGTGTTAATCCCTCCAGTTTATCTATAAAACATGATGGGCTTCTTCACGTCAGATGTCGCTCCATTGCATTTCTGTGTCTCATATCTGTCTCATAAACTACGTGTACATTAAAACAAACAGGGTCAACTTTTACTACATGTGTTTGTGTGTGTGTGTGTGTCTGCGTGCGTCTGTGTGTGCGTGCGTTTCAGGTCAGTGGAAGGTGAAGTTCAGTATGAAGCCCAAGAAAGCAGAGTTCATCAAACTGAACGGCGACATCATAAAAGTGCCCGTACTGTACAGCGACAAATACACACTATCCACGGAGTATATCCCTGAAATCAAAGCTAAGGTAATGTCAACATATCCACAGACACACATGCGCGCCGATACACACATGCAGCAGTTGTAATGCGATGACATATTCTTCCCACTAGGTGGCGAGGTTCCTCCTCACAGGTGAAAGCAGTCTATACATCCTGTTACCTCGGTCGCACACGCTTTCTCACCTGCAAGCAGTGGAGGACAGTCTGACCGACGAAGCAATGCGTGGAATGGTGAAGAAAATGATGGCCGCGCATGAAGAGGTTCAAGAGGTCATGCTGCCCAAAATCCATCTGGACATCGAGACCAATATGAATAAGCTCCTCACAAAATTAGGTCTGTCTGAATTTACATCATCGTGTTTTTATTGCAGTATGCTGGATATGGGATGTTCTTAGATTATTATAACACAATGTTTATTCATTTATTAATTATTATTTTAACTTGAATTAGCACAGCCTAGTTGGAAAAATAAATGACTTAAATGAATTGTAAAGATATTTGCAGTGAGTGTAAGATAATGAGTTTGTGAAATTTAGAGAACATCTCCTCATGGTTTGCTATCTGCTATCTGTTCTGTGTGCGTGCTGAAAAGAATTTCAGGAACATAAACAACGTGGTGCAGACCGCACCACACTATATTCTAGCCTTGGCAATGCATATACAATTTGTGGGGTGGAGCTTATGATGGAGCTCCCTATGGCATTGAAAGGAGAGGTGTTTTTATGTTTTGATCGAGTTCAACAAGAGTTTTGTAGAATGGCTGACTATACCTTTAATTCATCATTATATTTCATCACTAGAGTGTAATGTATCAAAAATCCCTATAGTGCCAGTAATTGTATTTACATGAATTGATTAATTCAATGTATTGACATGACATTATAAAATCTAGTTGTAGAGCTTTTGGACTGTTGGCTGGGCGTGTCCACATCTGAGACCGGTTTACAAGACTTTGTGATTTGTGACATTGCATACTCTGCGTCTATTCTAGGGTATGGAAACGAGAAGTGTACAGTACCTTTAACTCAATCACAGAGAGGGACAACATTTAAATCCGTGATTATGTCAAGGGCCAAACAGTCTCACTGTAATGTCTAGTTCTATAGTTGAATACATGCCAGCTCCACAAGGCTACTTTGCCTCCCACTTTGAAAGCCCCCGAGTTCACTTTTTGTTTGGCTATTCCTTGGCTTGTATAAATGTAATTAAAATTGATGAGCGTAGTTGATTTCTGACCTCTGATGAATGCACTATCCTTATTCTTGAGATATTTCCCATGAAACATAGCACATTGATAACGACTCCAGTTCTTTGTTTCCAGTTAACGTATTTACACCCATATAGGTGGTTACATATAAGTGGTTACATTTTGCCGATGAATTTTAAAAACAATGTGAGGACTGTTTTATCCAAGAGGCAACCTGCTGCTGGGGTTGCAGGCCTTTGCATGCTCGCTGTTGCAGTACCTTATGGGACTTATATTATGAGCGGTTTTGCATCCACTACACTATACCATCGAGCCAGTTATGGTGGACATATGAGAAACAGGTTCGAACCCTGTTCGCCTCTTCCTTTCTGTGTGGAGTATGCATGTTCTCCCCGTGTCTGTGTGGGTTTGCCCCCCCCGACTATCACAAAACATGTTAGGTTCACCCTCCAGTCAGTGTCATGTGACCAGTGACATTGGAGTCCATCTGGAGTCGGTCCCCGGGCGCTGCACAGTGGCTGCCCACTGCTCCCTTGAGGGATGCGATAAATACAGAGGATTAATTTTGCTATGTGTATATGACAATAAAAACAGCTTTATATAATATTTTCTCAAGGGCTGGATATAAGTGTACGTTGCACCTTGAGTTTGACATGCCTGTTGAAAAGATGATGCTAAACTGTATTTTTACAGTCCCTTTACAAATAGCTTTACTCAAAGCGACTCACAATGAGTACAATCTCAAGGAGCAGATAGGAGTTGCCCCACCTTAGTTCCTTGAAGACGCTGTAGGTAAGATGTGCGACGAGAGAGCCTCTTCTGCAAAGGTCCATTGAGAAACCGGTTTTGTCATTGTCAACGTTACCTGAACGTGACCTGTCAGGTAATACTGTATAAGCTGATTTGAACTGAAATTCTTTTGCATATGTTCAAAAGAGGCAGAGGGCTAGCCTGGCATCACCAGACCTATAAGCAAGAGTGCATACGTCTAGAATCTCTTACCTCTAACCAAAATGCCATTCCAAAATACCTTTGTTTGGACGTAACTGGATGATGTTTGTTATGAAAATGCCTCAACGGCATTCCTCTGTGAAGTCACCGTTAACAAACACGTCCCATAGAGTGGCCCATCCAATTCCAGGTCGGGTGGAAATGTGTCTTAATGGGAGGGAGGCCAGACGTGTCTGCCGGAGCAAATGAAACATGAGCTCCCAGGTTTGTTGTCTGGTTTGCAGGCTAGCAGAGCACTATCAACCACAACAGATATTCTTACAGATCATTTCACTCTCTGATAGCGGATGGAGGACTGTGGCAATTCTAACAAATGACACACAAGCCACGTTCCCCCTACATGGATTAAGGCTAGACCTAGACTAGTAATTGATCTCAGTGGAGTTCCATGTCTGGGAAAATGTCTTAAAATGTACTGTATAGCTCTAGGTCTTACCTACAGCACTTTAAAGTGAACCTGCCTGTCAGTCAGACGTGTATATGCTCATCTCTCTCCGGGCAGGCCTGGCATCGCTGTTCGAGGGCGCTAACCTGTGCGGCCTCTTCCCCGAGGACAAGCTCCTGCTCAACGACGCTCGGCACAAGGCTCTACTCAAGCTGACGGAGGACGGGGTCGAGGCCGGTGCCGTCACATCCTTGTCTTTCGCCCGCACCCACAGCGTGTTCTATGCCATGCAGCCCTTCATCCTGCTGCTGTGGAGCGACCAGGCAGATATTCCTCTCTTCGTGGGCAGGGTCACAGAGCCAGAGGCCATTTAGAACAAGTCACAGAGCCGGCACAATTAGAAATGTAGATGTGTTCATTATAATGCAGGGATTTCTTTAGGGCTGAACATGCAGAACATATTCAGGACATAGGAAAATGTATTGTAATTGCCGGAGTCGCAAGAGAGAGCCATATTAGTCTTCATTGTGAGAGCATTGATTCCTGTTTTGCTGTTATGTGGCATGAAATTGTCTGTGTTTAAAGATTAAAGACAACTAATGTTCTGGCTTCAATATATTCTTGAAAAGCATTTTCATCATAACTTGGATGGTATCAGGAAACGGCACATCACTGAAACAACTTTGATTTATTTTTGCAAAGTAGTTACACAAATCCACCACAAGATGGCAGCCATACTGCATGATTCACATTGACAGTCAGAGATTACACAGAAATGCCAGGAGTGAATTCCTCATTCTCCCTCATTCCCTCCTGTGTTAATAAAAGGAAGACACATTTCAAATTCAGTGACCGTAAAGTTTTCTTCCTTTTTTTCTTCTTAAAGCAATAGCTCACCTGGTAAAACAGGGCAACTGAGCAAGAATACCCTGAATTATCTCATTCACAAAGCACAGCATTGACTGAACAGATGACAGAACCTGTTAACAAGTCAGCTTTCATTGTGAACAGCCGAGGTTTCACCCTTTTCTGTACACATTGATGGCGTTAGCTAAACATGCAGCTCCACTGTTAGCTCTTCAGACATTTACAAGAGCAAAGCAAGTTGAATATATGGGAAGAAATGCAAAATGCAGTGCCTGTAAACAAAACCGACATTTCATAGTTACTTTTGACCGCAGGTGGGAGGGGCACGACAACAATCGCGTGTCCCTTTTGGTCACTATCCATTGTGGTCAGTTGTCTTCACGTTTGCCAAGACAGGAAAGAGTAGTGAATGTAATACCAATCCCAGGTAGGCATCTTCGAAACATAGATCACATAATAAAGTTACATATCGTTTGGTTTGACCATCTCAATGCTGACCTGTCAGAGGAGTTTCGATGTGCATAGATGAAGAACGAAACACCTCCCCCACCACCCCAGGACCCCCCTATTCCAGCCTTCCTGATAAAGTCATTGAAGGTCAAATTGAACAATGTTATGATACACTGTTTAGTTCCAAGCTTTGGTACATGCCAAAGCCCCCAAATTTTTTTGTTTCTTTTGGCAGTTTGTGGTTACACATTCACAGGGTTGTACATGGACGTACAGCCCTAGTACAGGCAAATCAATTCAATGGTTAGAAAACGAGAACATATCTTAGAGGCCTCCGTTGGCAGACTGTGGGTGTGCTTGTCTGAATCAGAATACATTATGTCACAGATGAAAACTGGGACAGCCACTTGTCACCCAGCCTGGTAAAACCATCTGATTTCTAAAGCTCCTCCTCCACCATTTGTTTGGCTGTGCAGATCAGCAGTCTGGGAACTCTCCAGTGGAAACCACTCATCAGCCGCTTATAGACTCATCGGCCGACCAGATCTTGGTGGGTAGTTCAGTTGACGCAGACATCAATTAAAGGTGTGGTAAACAATTCTAATCCAATTTACTTCTACTCATATTCATTGAGCATCTCCTCCACTGTTCTGTTCTGTGTGTGTGCTGAAAAACAATAATCTGGTGTTTCTACACAGCCCTGGCTGTAGATGGGAACATAAACAAAGTGGTGCAGACCGTTTTATGCAACACTAGTCCAGCCTAGGCAATGCCTGTCCAACGTGTGGGGCAGATCTTCTGAGGAAGCGCTGGAGGAAGTGGTGTATTTGTGTGGACGTTATATCAAATACCGACTCTTTTTCTCCACCATCGCTTCATTAACTACATTCAAGTGCCTGTGTTCAGAAAGTTGAAGGCGGTCCAATTATCTGCTAACACCTGTCACAAAGAAAAAACATCAAAGTTTAAACTATTGATGTTCTGATTAGTTGAAGAAGGTACAATCATTTGCTAATGGTTTGATCGACGCCTATTGGCGCTAGCTAGATGAGAAAGGACTTAAATGGAGAGTTTCCAGACTGATTTGTTGAGCGGAAAAACCACTGCGGCTGCTTTAAAATTCAGGACGATCTTCCCATGCTACCCAACACCATGCCCTTATAACCCAATACTGCCAAAATGCCCCTTACAGAAAAAAAACATTATTAAAGTCACATGAACTCAGTATGTGAAGTTCATGTGGTTTTTATAATAATGATATTGCACAATCTATAAACACGGAAACACGTAGTATCATGCACTCGAGACGGACGTAAACACAAATACGTGTAAGAAAACACACACACACAATCACCATCCATTTCATTGTCAATATCCCAAGCCTTGCATATCATTGCAAGGCTTGCTCCCAAATGGGCTCCCGTTCAAAGTGTAATCCATCCTTTCCACAGGGACCTTCCTCAGATTGTGTGCGCCCTATTCTTCTTCTGTTCTTCTCCACACACGCCTGTTCACCCGAAAAACCTTTCCCTCTATAGTCAATCCACTGCAGTATCTCATAGAAACAACAGGTCTCAGTGGAAATGTTTCTTCTAGGCTCTTGCCCAGTGCTTTTGTGGCACTGGGCAAGAGCCTAGAAGAGACGTACAAGAAAACAGACTTGATATTAGGGTCAGAAACAGCAGTATAAAATCCTTCCTCAGGTGGGATACGTTACAGTGATATTTTTCATGCCATGTTATTATGGATTATCAGGAAGCTGAAGATATGTGGTACATATCTATGATTTAATCAAGCAGTGCCTGTATGGTGGCGACACTGAAACCAGCTGAACTAAATGATCCCAGAGGCAGCATGCTTTCTGCTTCAGATGAAGTCCCAGTCTTCGACCAAGGAGTAGAACTGAAATAAAAGTTCAAGAGCAGAGGTCAGAGGGCATAGGTCACGGAATATTCCAGACTTAAAGGTGCTCTGTGACTGTCAACGGGCACAGGGACGGCTATGGTTCAGCACACGTGATTGACAGCCCTTCGGCGGCCTCCATCCAGCGAGGCTCAACGCCACTGAGGCTCCGGTGAAGACCGGCCTTTTTTCCATCGCGGCCCTGGAAGATGACTGGAGACATGTCCGACCACGGGCAGACGGCGACGACGCAGCAGGCCCCCCGACATTTCCATACGAACACACGGCCAGTCCCACCCGCCCAAACACACGTGCGCGCGCACACACACACACACACACACACGTGTATACATAAGCATGGCCGCACGCATGCAAGCACTGAAACACGTGGCAAATAAAGCATACTGTCACCACAGACAGACATGAGAACAAATACACTGAGACAGCAGAGACACAAATCCACCAAATGGATCCTTTTTGTGCTTATAAGTATTCTGTGTTCTTTTGCATCAGATTATTTAACAACCCATAGAATACAAACTCCCCTGTGTGAAGAGAACGTAATAAACCTGTCATAGCGTCCAGGTGACTAATACTAATATTAATAACGCCCTATGAGGGTGCATGTCCTGTCGGCCATTATTTGCGACCAAACTTACTTGCGTACGTTTGGGAATCCTACATGGTTTGGTTTAGGTGTTTGTTTAAATTACTAAATGTAAGTGGCTTTTACAGTACGAGGGCTAATGCACATTTTTGAGAGTAATATATATATATATTTTTTTTTACACGTAACACGTTTACTGAGGGACATTTTCACTGATTGGTTCACCTTGAACGTGTTCAGATGACGGCTTATTGCCTTATTATTAATATAGATATTGTGATGACAGTTATTGTTGCTGAAATTCTTGGTATTGGTATATATCATTTTTCACTTCCATTATTATTGCATGTTCGTATACTTTGTTTATATACTCTTTGATATCAATCTTGAGTCACATGACATACGTACTTGTGTGCCTGTGATGGTGGGGGGGATGTGTGTGTGTGTGTGTGTGTGTGTGGGCATGTCTCGACACATCTCCGGGTGTGAGCTAGTCAGGTTTGTCACTGTTGGGGGCTCCCTGCTGTGTCAGTGTGTGCCAATACTCGATTTTCTTCCCTTTATTCTTAAGACACTCAAACCAATGTCTGAGTCTTTGTCCACTGGCATTAATTCCCAGTTCCACACCACCTGAAACAGAGAGAGAGAGATATCAAGAGATTTAAAAGTAGGCTGGCGCATGGAATGTGTTTGTGTGTGGAAGGGAAGGGGGGGGGGGGGGGATATAAAGAAAGACAAAATAACGAAAAGCAAGAGAAATGTAGGATAGAGGAGGAGGTTTAAGAACACAAACCGTATCCTCGCCACAAAATAGTCAACCTACGACAGGCAAGCAGACTGAAACAGTAGAAACCTTTTAATTTGATATTCCTCTCTTATACTATTGTATTGTAAGCAATCCACCTGGCACACCCATATCCACATACACAAATCACAAACTAGGTACCCGCAGTTACTCTGCACAACATTTGTATGAAAAGAGATACTGTACACAGACGTAATTGATCCAGTTTTGGGAGAAAAACCTTAATTCCTTTCCAAAACTGTAGAAATGTTAAACACAGGTCCACAACTCACATCAGTTTAGTTTGACATCTAGAGAACAGTGTATTGACCCTGCAACAAGGAGGTATATGGAGGTGGGCAGAGGTGGTTAGACACCGGGTCACGGCCCAGTGTGGTGAAGCTATGCCTGGGTGAAGCAGGCAACTCACCTATCGCCAGGTCCTGCCCCAGGAATGCAGACAAGCCAGTGCCAGCTGCAATTTGAGTGAAAATCATTTCCAATCTTTCATTCTTTGAGGTGATAGAGACCCACTGACCCAAACAAATGAGTATTTTGTTCTTTCCTCACGTCACTACTACTGCTAGTGACAGAACTCAAAAGAATCATAGTATCCGAGTTTTCGGGTCTGTCTTATCATATGCACCAGCTTGAGCAAGATACTCAAGCCAACCATATGATTCTGCCACTCTGTAGAGTTCAAGTTATTTGTTACTAAAATATCAATCTTCAAGTAGCCTAGTACATAATTATCAACCTAAGTCAATCCACTGAACCAAATATATATAAAATGTAAAATGTTGTAACGGTCAGTGTTTGAACCGGCGATCTCCATGTTCTAAGCACAAAAACACATTGTACCTTGACAGAAAGGTATTCTTAATGACATGCATGACGAGCAATTGCATAACTCAATTATCAAATTGAACATCAAAATTATATAGAAGAATTTGTTGAGAAACTTAATGACATAAATGTGGTTGTTGCGCCAAAATTTCATACAGAGTATTGTGAGCGACTTGCTACCTGCCATTGAAACTCTACCCCTCTTTCTGATGCATATCAGAGTGCTGATAAATGGAAGAAGCTGAAACGAATGCAACAAGGTATCCTGAGAGACTCAATGGGTGTATTTTAACCTATTTCCCAAAATATAACAAGACATTTTCAGACCAGGACTATTATAGAGTTTATGCCTGCGCTATGATTGCCTGGTTGACAGAGCGTGATCATTTAAGTATAGTGTCTTAGCAATGTACTTTTCTTTCAACTGTCAAAAAGTCCTCTCGCAGAAGTTTGCTTTGGTGGGTACCCAGTAACTGACAGATTCTGTCAGTGGTGTTTATG
The DNA here is from genome assembly GCA_026546735.1 of Forbesichthys agassizii. Taxonomy (NCBI): domain Eukaryota; kingdom Metazoa; phylum Chordata; class Actinopteri; order Percopsiformes; family Amblyopsidae; genus Forbesichthys; species Forbesichthys agassizii. The sequence goes on along the minus strand of JAODLL010029255.1, from coordinate 4,300 downwards.
AGGTGAATGCATCATCAGTAGGTTCAATCTGAACAGTGGCGTTTTGATCTTCAATTCAATAGTGGGTCTAAATAAAATAATTAGTGTAAATAAAATCGGCTAGTTCAGGCTAAAAGCAGGAGAACAATAGACTGCACTGTCTTGCCTAGTAAAGTAGGGTACTGATCGGTACTGATGTGCTGTTTGTGTGAGATAGAGAGATAGAGATCATTATTGATAGCCGTCTATTTAATACTACACACAAACTGCACACCACAAAGATTAACATATCTCCACAAACAATTGGTTTACCATTTGTGTTAAATTTGGAATACTTTTCATGAGAGGACCAAGGAGAGAAATAGACTGGCTAGACGTTCATGGTTTATTGATTTATATTAATAACGTTATGTAGACCTACTTTATGATCAAGCTGTAAAGCGATTGTCAACAAAATCACACTTAATTCGATGAGCAATAAATGTAACGTGTAGAGAACCAGAAAATGCTGGCAGTTTACACTATTTTGTAAAACATAGGCTACAGTAACCTATGACATGCAAATGATGCAATTATGATTTTATGGATTATATGTTTATATTCATTATAAGTAGACTACAGGCAGAGCCATGGCTCTGAGTACAGGTACGACTCACAAGTCCCCACAAGTCCCCACAAGTCCCCGGCTGAGCGTGCTATGTTGGAGTTCACCCCGGTAGACGAGAGGGTCGCTTCCCTGTGCCTATGGGAGGGTTGTGGGGGGAAAAACTCCTGACACTGAGATCAAATACTCCTGACATTGGGGCATAGGCACTGACTGTTGTCAGTGAACAGCAATTCGGAGTAACCGGCCTTCCTGGAGACCCTGAGTAGGGGACTCCATAGTTCTACTGGGAGACTTCAACACGCACGTGGGCAATGATGGAGACACCTGGAGAGGAGTGATTGGGAGGAACGGCCTCCCTGATCTAAACCCGAAAGGGTGTTTTTTATTTGACTTCTGTGCTAGTCTTGAACTGTCTATAACAAACACCCTGTTCGAACATAAGGTGGTACCAGGTCGATGATTGATTTTGTGATCGTATCATCTGATCTGATGCTGCATGTTTTGGACACTCAGGTGAAGAGAAGGGCAGAGCTGGCTACCGACCACCTTCTGGTGGTGAGTTGGGTCAAGGGTTGGGGAAGACTCTGGACAGATCTGGTAAGCCCAAACGGGTAGTGTGGGTGAACTAGGAATGTCTGGAGGAGGCTGCTGTCCGTGAGATCTTCAACTCACACCTCCGACGGAGCTTCTGTTGTATCCATGTGGAGGTTTGGGACATTAAACCTGTGTGGGCAATGTTCAAAGCTTCCATTTCTGAAGCCTGGGTGAAGAGCTGTGGTCTCAAGGTCTTAGGTGCCTCAAGGGGCGGTAACCCTCGAACACCGTGGTGGACACCAGTGGTCAGGGAAGCCGTTCAACTGCAGAAGGAGGCCTTTTGGGATATGTTGTCCCGGAAGACTGGAGGCGGTTGCAAGGTACCGACGTGCTCGAAGGGCTGCAGCATATGCCGTAGCAGAAGCTAAGCAGCAGGTGTGAGAGAGCTTCGGAGAATACATGGAGAAAAACTTTCAGTCAGCACCAAAGTGTTTCTGGAAAACCATTCGCCACCTTAGGATGGAGGTCTCTGAGGTAGTCAAAACACTCCACAGTGGCTAACCCACGGGGGTTGATGAGATCCATCCAGAAATGCTAAAAGCTTTGGATGTAGAGAGGATGTCTTGGATGACAGCCTCTTTAACATCGTGTGGAAGTCAGGGACAGTGCCAAAGGAGTTGGAGACTGGGGTGGTGGTTCCCCTCTTTAAAAAGGGGGACCAGAGTGTGTGCCAACTACAGGGGTATCACACTACTCAGCCTCCCTGGTAAAGTCTACTCCAAGGTGCTGGAGAGGAGGGTTCGGCTGATAGTCGAACCTCAGATTGAAGAACAACAATGTGGATTCCGTCCTGGTCGTGGAACAACGGACCAGCTCTTTACTCTTGCAAGGATCTTGGAGAGGGCCTGGGAGGAGGCCCTTCCGGTCTACATGTGTTTTGTGGATCTGGTGAAGGCGTATGACCGGGTCCCCCGGGAGATAATGTGGGAGGTGCTGCAGGAGTATGTAGGTCAATCTTATTGACACTAGAATAGATGTTAAAAAACTAGTATCTGTAATATCGATATTTCAGGATGGATGGATGGGCCAGTCCTGACCTCTACTGATGCAATGAGCTACAGAGTCTCTGGTGTAACAATGTTTTGTTTGTCAACTTGTTGTGCTTTAAAGTGCTTTGCCATGTAACTGCCATTTTAACACTCCTACCGTAGTCTCTTTTCCTCTCTGGTCTTTCTCTTTATTTAATACACTATACTATATACACTATATAATATACTGAGTTTGGATAGGCTTGCACAACCAACACATGCAGCCCTGACCACACACACACACACACACACACTATCCATCTCCAAACTGAAATCGATATAGTGTTCACTGGCTCTGAGTTGGCTGCTTGACAAACAGCCAGATATTGTGACGCGAGTGTGTTTGTGTGCGCAGGGGCTCACATCACCACACACAAGCACGTGGTTCGGTCCAAGCATCCACAGAAAGAAAAGACGAGTATATTCTGGTTACATGTGGTGGCAGGCCTGTCGCCTTTTGACAGTTGCAGCACAGACACCAAACTGTATTCAGATAACAAGGCAAACTGACTATTCACATTTATACAATAATGAGTCAATGTGACCATTCAGATAAATGTACGTTATCGCACCAGCCTGACCATAAGGGTAAATGTATATTCAGTCATTCTGGAGAAAGCTTGTGGATATTTGAACTCGATCAAAACAAAACACCTCTCCCTTCAATGCCATAGGGTGCTGCCTCAGAAGCTCCGCCCAAGACATTGGAAATGCATTGCATTGGTGAATTTGACAAAAATTGTATTAGTTACAATCGACCAGCTTGGCCATTCAGATAAATGTATGTTAACAGCTAACATTGAGACAAATGTACTACAAAGGTGCTACGTGTAATATATTTATATAAAACATAAAACATCTACAAATATCAAGAGCGGTATAAGGTCAGTTTTGGTGATATGTTAAAGACCTGTATGTACTGCGTTGTAGAGATAATTTCTGAAATTAACAGGCTCTGGTCTGTACACTTGTAATACCACTTTGTACCTCAAGGGGCAAGGTGAGCCACTAGCGTCCGAGCTGCCGGCCAAATAACCTTTGTCGGTTATTTCCCATGCTGCGACTGTGTGTGTTCTGTTGTTTACAGTAACTGTATGTATTCAACTCATAGCAAGGCTATTCCCTGGTTTTTGTGTTTCTTTTCATATAGCATACACTTCTCTGACGCATTTCAGTTGCCTGCAAACCATAGCCTATACTGTTCCATATGGTGGTTATATTGTGTAGCTGACTGTAGCCGTTTCTTATTGGTATGACACAGGAATATTATGAAATAGCAATGTTTTTGGCTCTCAATGTTTTAGCAGTTTAGTTTAATTGTGCTATTCTTGACTTGACATTATAAATAGGTTAAAATAACTTTTGAAGCCTATTGCCTTCTTTTTTTTTTTACTGTATAATTAATTATAATATAATTTTTTGTTTATTTTTTTCAATTAGACCTTACATTTTCACAAACTCACCAGGCATTGTTTACATCTTCCAACCGCACACCACTGGACGGGGTTGGACAAGCTTAAGGTTGAAAACCAAATCTGTTGATGTACCTATCGTGGCGTACACAAAATTTGAATGCCTTTCTTTTAAAACTCTTTGTATTTATAATGTAAGATGTTCTTGAGTGTGACATTTATTTTTTGTATCGTAAATTTATTATTATTATTATTATTATTATTATTATTATTATTATTATTATTATTATTATTTTAACTGTACTATTAGACTGTCTGTGTGGACCCAGTAGCAGATTGACTGAGAAATTGGGATAATAGAGCAGATGTCCTGAGGGGGAGGGTGAACTAAGCAAGCCACAATATTCTGGTGAAATACTGACCCCTAATGGTTTGGAGGAGATGGGTAATTTCATACACATAGCACCTTTAAAACCTGTTGTTAACGACTGCCCCCGCACGCGGGGGCGCACCCCTCACTACCCTATTCGAAAGAGAATTTTTTTTATTATATAAATGTCTAACAGTATTATTGTACATATCTGGATAGCCAAGCCTCTCGCATAGCAATGTAATCTAACAACCATTGCCCAAATGTAAGCATTTTTCAAAGTCAAGCAGATTAAAACAAATATCGTAAA
>JAODLL010029244.1:0-23567 GCA_026546735.1 Forbesichthys agassizii | reverse complement strand
TGATTGTTGGAAGTTGGAATACAATGTAGATCTAACTAAATGATTCACAAGAAATTGTAATCAGATAATTGACTGGTCGGGTTCTCATAATTCTCATTGTGTCGATTCAGTGTCAAGTCCATCTGTATTTGGTAGAAGTTAATCACACGTGAATCTATTCATTTTTAAAGGAAATACATTAATCTAACCTTGCATGTTGTCTGAGAGAAATATCTGAAAGATGAATGAGTAAGAAGATCTTGAAGGGCACGGCGACTTGAGCTCCACATAGTTAACAATAAGTAATCACTCTTAAGTATAGATTAGGCGCAAAACATCAATAATACCTACAAAACTGTTGCGGGTGAGTTTTTAAAGTACTTAATTGTCATTGTTTTGCCAATATGATACCAGTCATTTTAGTTCAACACCCCGATTGCTAAAAATAAAAGCATGAGTTTTTGTGCGACGACAATGTAGAAGGACCCTTGCCTGATTTAGGTGTCCGGGCTAAAGCCTACAACTTACTTTGCATAATTTATTTAAATAACCTATTTAAAACTGTCATCGATTAATTGCAATGCCACTATTGAATTAAAACGTATTTGGCCAGTGTTTATGCACCATGCAGTAGGCGGTGGCAATAACTATAAGTGTCTTTTCAGTATCGTAATATCTCAGGAGGGAGCAGGAACAGAAAACTGGACACTGTATGAAATGTAATGTTTATGTGGGGTTTCACCAAAAATACACCAAGAAAAGTAAAATAAATATACAGCTACAGTAGCACACATTATATAATGTTACAAGTTAGCAAAATTAATCACATGTATACACAAAGGTAAATGTTTCAAGGAACTGCATGGACTAGATTAGATAATACTGTGTAACAAATACTTTGCTTTAAAATACATTTGAATGAAGATTCATATGGATATAGTATGTGCATATTGTCTGCGACTTACGTGCTTGTGTCAGGGGGTCTCTGCCCTTTTACACTTTGGTTGACTTCATGCAATATCAATGTCATAACAATAAGGAAAATATCACAGATGTTTGCATGAATTAAAAGCCAGACCAACAACAATCCGAGTATTTTATGGAATTCCATCATCCCTGTGTTCCACGAGCCTTGTCCCGTATGAACGAGAATGCAAGTCTGACAAACGGTTTCCCATAGTAGCAATTTTACAACAGGCCAGGAAAGCAACGCAAACATTGTAGACAAAGACCAAAAATATGACAAGCCACCACAGACTTGTGAAAAATAATGCAAACCGGTAGACTTTCTTTTGGCAGTATCCATCTTTGACCTCTGAGTATTGAGGAGATATGGTGTAAACCCACACAGTGCCTATGGGGATACAGACAGGCTGTCAATACGTTCAGAAGGTTATTACATAGTGTCATTGTGGAAATCTTCTTTGTAAACAATCATATTTCAGATTAAATCAACTATGTTAAAAGGTACAATCCATTATTGTTTAATATTTGCTTTCCTAAAACCCCACATTTCAGTTTTCCATTACACTCTTTTATTAGGGGTCCAATGCACCAACGGTGCTGAAGCACTATTGCTTAATTTTGTTCCCATTTTTTTTATTATTATTCGTATCCACTGAAAGTGTTTGGCCAGCCAAAACTGTAAGGCACAGAAACGCCAAACTTCATCACATGACCAGAAATTGCCCCCACTGCTCATAGTCCCAAGTTCAAGGTATAGACCATAGGTGGCGCTATAGCAATCGCATCTGCCTTTTGACACGAATCTCCAAAATGGCTAGGCCCATTTTCAAAATTATTTTTTCTCCTCATTTTCTGAAGTCTTTTGCATCTTTTCTCTTTTCAGGTCCTCTGCTGTAAAAATGCCATTTAAAAAAAACTGAATGCTAATTCAAAATTAACTAGTCTGAGACCGCTCATTCAAATCTCACAAAATTTGGTAGACATCATCTAGACCAAAGTAACAAAAAGTTATTCACAGAATTTTGATTTAACACTTCGTTCCGAAGATATGACTAAATCAACTTTGACAGATTGGCCTATAATTCCTCATTGGATTATATCTTATCTATCTCATTCAATGTAATACACAATGCCATGTTATTTTATTACAATCCCCGATTTCCTGGTCTAATGTTGCCATCTACTGGTGGTTTTGTACAATTCAGTGCAGTTCAATCATTTTTTTTTGAAAAAAAAAAAACAGGCCTGCAACTGCAGAAGCTACTGTGGCGTGGACGTTTATGAACTGCATCAACACTATCAAAGCATCTATAGAATGTGTTCAGAGTCTCTGCAAATGTGCCACATTGAAACTATATTTGAGATTGTAAAGCCTATTTTGTCTAAAGAATTGTAAGCATAAATCAACTATACAACTTGATCATTTTCCTCCACCTCTTCCCTTATCCTCTCCCTGCTTGGACCCCGTTTATTTCCGCTTGCGGATATATTATAATATTTTATTTTTATTGAAACACAACTCTGCATGGAAGTGCATGTGAGTGGGATGGATAGGGAATGTTGTGTCAGAAGAGGACAATTTCACACAATAAAAGTGTCTTGACAATTTAAAAACTGTCTAAATATGCATATTCTACATAAATATATGGCTATAATCTCACCCTCACCTGCAATAAACCAACTGAAATTGAACATGTGCAGGATGGCGATAAAGCTGGAGGTGACCGCCCGAACGACAACATCCTTGCTGGAGTACTGAATGTAGGCCAGAAACACACAGACAAGGGTGGTCACTCCCAGGACTATCAGGAAGATAGGAAGGTATGGCTGGGCAGGACAGCTATGCAGGTGCAACACCCCTGGCATAGCATGGAAAATGAAATATGATGGTTAAACTGGAGGAAGAACCATCACTGAATACAACGTGAATAAACAGGAATAGTTTATCATCTCCTAGAAATACAAAATACAATACCTAAGCTGATGGCTGCAAGCATAACCATCCATATGATAATGTTTGCAACAACTGGAAGAAGGAATGAGAAGGACGTATAAACACTAGAGCCAATAATACATGATGTTGTTAGAGAGTTAAAAACGTAAAGGTTAGCCCACCGTGTCCCGCGGCAAACCATGTGCTCAACAGGGTTACACTAGAAGAAACATAACAAACCTATGAAAGAAATCAGCACTGCACCAATTGGTTGTTCTCCCATCTTTTCACAGACAAGCTGATACTGGAAGGCAAGAGTAATTCTAGTTGAACAACATGTATCATCATACGTGTTTAGTTTATACTGTACTGTAAATACTACACTTACCTGTTCTTTTTTTGTGCCCTTTCCTTAGAAGAGACTGTATCATTTGATGACTCAGATGGCTATAGTTAGAGTGTGTGTGTGTGTGTGTGTGTGTGTGTGTGTGTGTGTGTGTGTGTGTGTGTGTGTGTGTGTGTGTGTGTGTGTGCATGTGTGTGTGTGTGTGGTTCATATACATCACTATCATGGTTTTGCAACATCCTGGTTATCACAGAGGAAGTTAAGACATTTTAAACATTTTAAATTCTTCATCAGACCCAATATTTAAATCACCTGGGTAAGTAACAACAAACATATGCTGTTTTAAAATGTTCCAGTCTGTATAGTAAACTCTCAAGTTTTTACAGTTTTTACTAGTATTGCAAATATTATTCCACAGTGTTGATAATGAGTTTCAACATTGTTGTGGCTTGCAGGGGAAGTAGGGAAACAACACAGAACACATTCCCCTTTAAAACAGACTCCAGCTTGATGATAGAAGGTACAGGCCTGGCTTTATAGTTGCCACAGAACTGCCAATGCAATGCCTAGCTCAATGCTTACGTTTGACAGACTGTGTTTCAAACATAAATTAGGTAGGTGGGGGTAGAGAACCCTGTGAGCCTATACTTGTTGTAGGGGGAGGAATAGAGATGAATGCATATGTCTCTATGTGAATGGGGTATGCACTCTCAGTATTTGCTACCAGATGAAATGTTTTAACTTTTGTTTCCACCACATGAGTAATTCCAATTGCTTCAAAGGGGTATTTGACCACAACCTCATTTTGTCATTCTACACGCACTGTGGCAACAGTTTGTAAGAGTAATGCGTTTGAGTTTTATACAAGTATGACTTCTAAACTAAACTTAACATATAAAATGTATCAGAACCTTACATAAATATATGTTACCATTTGCTATCAGTTTAATGCAACAGTTGCCCCTCATCAAATGCGAAAACACACACTTGTAATACATGTAAAGGGTAAAGGTGCTTTTATTGTCACATACACACATACATGTAGCTGAATTTGTTCTCTGCATTTAACCCATCCCTCAAAGAAGCATTGACCAACAATAATGTTTGTCTAAGTCAACATTTTTACTTGACTTGACATCAAATTGCATGAATAGCACTAAAAAATATGTCAATGGCCTGGCACCAATTTGAGCCAATTAAATAAATCAATTTAAATAACTTGTTTAACCTGTAGACAGTGGTGTTCTGAAAAGTTTGATTCTAGAATTAGTTTGCGCATTCTAAAATGTTTTTGACCAAATTTCCTAGTGAACAACTTTCATGGCCCTCGCAACATGGTATGATGGTTCTGTTCTACTGTATATTTTTCTCTTCTAGTTGAACTCAATGATCATTTGAATGAGAGGTGCTGCAGGGAAGTCTATGGTAACTATTCCAAAGCGTTTGTTCTGTCCAATCTGAGCATGCAAGTAGTCATAATGCTGTGGGTTGATCCGCTGTGCTACGGCATTGGGGTAGGCAAAGGCTCCAGCTCCACTGGAATACGTGAGAAAGATCTGGTCTGCATCAACTGAAGGTGCAGCTTCCAGATGTGCACGGACGCTTTGCCATTTTGTTGGCACATGAAGGAGAGTGGGTACCTAATGGACAGAAACCCTTTATTACATACAGGTTGACCACATCACAGATGAGTAGAACATGGAAATGGACTCTAAAAAAACCGTTAAAAGCAATTTTATGCTTTTATTTTCACAATAATATAGCGCTAAACTACTTATATCTATGTAAACATATAGTCCTGAGCAGAGGATGACTTCACACTTCCTCTGTGTGGGTTGTAATCTAAGATTCACTTCACTTTGCTTTGATTGACGGCTGGCCACAAACAAATGTTAATGCATGTGTGTGTGTGTGTCCCATTTGTTTGAGGTGTTGTGGTGCATTTAGTGTTCCACCTAGTGGCAGAAAGTCATATAGACACAATTTAATGTAAGGCATATTGACATTGTGCTATGGATGGTTAGATGGGTCATGGGAGGCACACAAATCCCCCCCCTACCTTCCAGTCATCAGCAATGTCCAGGGAACCGTATCGCATCCCCAGGTCTGGTCCAGTAAAGTCTTGCAGGACGATGAGTTTCCCCCTGGCCTGGCCCATGGTGGGCATGCGTCGGCTGTGCCACAGCAGGTCCCAGTGAGCGTACCGGTGGATGTAACTCACCACAGCACCATATATGTTGTGGGTCTCGCTGAACTCCTCTTTCAGACGCATCAGCACCGTTTCACTGGGGTAGTCCTCCAGAAAGCCGGCCACGCCCTCCAGCACCTGGCCAAAGTGCGCCTTCTGGTAAGACACGCCGTGGTGGATGGTCAGTTTCCCATGGACGTGGCGAACGCGTATGTCCAGGAACCTGACGCCGGCGTGGAGTTGGGACACAAGGCTCCAGGACTGGCATTTAACTAGGGCACCGCCGTATAAAGACATTGTGTTGTGGGTGCCCGGCATGGTGATCGCAGACATCTGCCAGCTGTCTGGAATGTTTGCCATCCAGGAAGGGTTGAGGAACTTGGGGTGGGATGTGTCGTCATAGTCAGGCCTCTGAGTGGCACTATCACTAAAGCCAAGGACGCTACAACGAGATGGCAGACACATTCTTCTGGGTAATTTCAGTAACTAATTATCTTGTTTGTATATACAAATATAAAAGTGAAACTTCTGTATTTATAAAGTAGCCTATATGATGATGAATGTGAATGGAAATTGACCCTGTGTATGGGACGTACCCTAAAAGGACCAACAGAGTTGATGTCTTGTACATAGTCACCATCTCACCTTGTCCAATTCTATTACATCAGGACGTGATCTAGAAATGAGACGACAGCAAGTAAAATATAATAAAAATATAATGTAAAATGTAATTACACAAACAATAATTTGTGTATAAATAAAGCTATACTTTGTAGTCAACACTGTCAACACAAACATGTATGCCAATAAAATGTGTAAAAGAAAACGCATATTGTAAATAACTTTTAATAGATTTCATAGACAATTTTTCACACCTAAATGTAATCTATTCATTTGTTCATAAAACAAAGTGTTTTTGAATGAACTATTTTAATCTGCATAGCAACATTTACTTTACAATTAAGAAAATCACTAACACAGCAAACTTTATTCCCATTCTACATTATATTAAGGGACTGGACTTTTTCCAATAACAACCTGGGAACAAACAATCAGGTCAAAGCGCAGGCACACAGTATATCCAGCTCACCACCATATGGGGCATTTCAACAGCAGGCTTAACCTTCATAATCCCAAAAACGAAAAACTAATATCAAGAGTCCGCCCCATATGCATTGTTCCAGTTCTATAAGTCTACCAGAGGCTCACTTCCAGCCCGGTCCGATGTACCTGAAACCAAATATCAGGGGTCTTCAGTCTGCACAGCCTCAGCCCGTGGATGGCCTGAGCAAGGCTGGGGAGAAGTGGAGAGAGAGGGGGGAAGGGGGGGAGGGTAACGAGAGAGCCATCCTGCTGACCTGCCTAACATAAAGCTACATGTGACGTCACTGGGTAGGAGGGAGGGCATGTGGTGGTGGTATGGTGATTGAAGGGCGGTGGAGGATTTACACACTATGCCATTTTTGTTTTTGAAGTATACACAATGCATATTCTTTTTGTTTTATCAGCGATTGCCAAACAAACGACAAACGCTCCATACAATAATCGTTTTTTTAGGCCTATTCAGTTTGGATATCTTTAACACAATACATATGAAAAATAAATACATATTTCAGTGGCACTCATGCTTGTCTATAGCCCAAATGTAGTTTTATATTTCATGCTGTTGTATACAGCTATTAATGTTGTCCATGGCTTGATATGATAAGGTGATCCCGTCATTGCATCAAAGAGAGGGCTTTACATTACCATCAATATTCCAGCACTACAATAATGCTAATGTGTATGTTGATGTTAATATGGGAAAATGTGCAGATGGTTTCTTTCACTCTATATCTTATCAAAACACAAACATTGCACATTAGCTGGGGCCTCGATAATTCATTAATGGTTTACTATGTAAACTAAACTATCTGAAATAGTTATAATTATATTCTTAAATGTGTTATATGGGCATTTATACACATTTTATTGTAGTTGCTGTAAATACACAATCTCTACAGATGTTATGTAATTGTTTCGATTCATTTGGCCTTTACCACTGAGATTTGTTTGTTTTCATATGTTTTCATACAATATGTTTTCTTCAGTATTTTCTTTTGGCAAGCATGATTGTGCATGTAATCCCTCTCTGTTCAGCATGAGCATGGTAAATGGACTGCATTTATATACTTTTTATACATTTTTAAAGTTTCAATAAATGTCCACTCTGAAGATATCCATGGGAGGGGATCATGCAATTACATGAACTGAACAGGCAATGTGATCTATCAAGCCTAAAAGCTAGTTCAGGTGATTGTGACAGCATCTATAATTCATATGTTTGAAAGAAAGGTGCAAACTGCCAAGTAGGCTCTGGTTGGGACTGACATATATTTGGTGAATTATAACCATTTAAGATCTCTGCCAATCTAAAGCCCTAATCAGTGATAGGATAGGCTAATTGAATCTACCTGTCCAATCATCTGGTTTGAGAGGCTGCAATGTTTTCAGTATAGTATTCCTCACATACACCCATTCACACACACACATTCATACAGCGATGGTGTTTGCTGCAACGCAAGGTGCGACCAACCAACGGGAGCAGTTAGAGTTAGATGTCTTTCTCAAGGACACCTCGACACTTGGTGAGGAATTAGCCGGGATCGGACAAGCGACATTTGAATCAAATGTCGCCCTGCTCTACCCACTGCACCACTGTCACCCCCAATAGCATACAATTCTTGTATGACAAGTGCTATACAAATAAAGTATTACTATTATTATTATTATTATTATTATTATTATTATTATTATTCATAAAGACAGCAGCATCAAGTTTTACTTTCTGTTAAAGTTAGAAAATTGTTGAATTGTGAATTGTTAGGATATAATATTGTTTGAGATATTAATACAAGAGTTGTGTAAATTCATCATTCGTCACTGGTGGGAGTGTGTTTCAGGGTTAATCTAAGCAAAACATTATAGGAATGCTTATGTGGAAGTCTACATGATGGGTTAACACCCATTAGATGGTAGGAATACTTTTGACATGAATGTCTGATTCTCATAAACCGGACGTTCTTGTGTAACACGCTATTTATACCTTTTTCTTGTGTAAAGCCACAGATGAGTGTCTATTGTGTTCAAGACAATAGAAAGAATACAACAAGCTGCCTTTGCCAAATGTTTAGGATTACTGTACTCCTAGGAGTCTCCTACATATGCTTACTTGAAACCGTAGCTGAAGTAGCCTAGCCTCGCGAGACCAGATGTTCTCGCGAGCTTCAGCTAGTGCTGCGACCATAGGTTGTGACAACAATCCATCTGGCATGTTCACTGTCCCAGGCAGCCAATCAGCACGAGGGCAAACGTGAGTCATGTCTGCGTTCCTCAGCCCTTATCTGGAAAAAGGGGGCTGTCCTAAAGAGGAAAATGGTTGAATGTAGTCCGACATCTTCTGTGGACAGGGACATAAACAGTTTTGTTTTTTAAATCTCAGGTAAGTCAAATATTTCAGGGAACTATAATGTATTGATTAAAATATGTTTGACTTCATATGATAGGCTATTTGAAAGAATATTACAAAAATGTTTTTAAAAATGCTATCGTACATATAGTTATGTAGGAACCAGGAAATGAAAGCTAACATTAAACTCGTATAAATCTATCAAATGGGAAAATGTAAATAACAATTATAGATTAGATTAAAGAATATGTATTTGATTCCACGTTACTATGGAGACACACCTATTTAGGTAGTTAGGTAGCTAGCCTGAGATTTATGTAGCCTGCTGTGTATGAATGAGATGCTACAGTAAGATACTGTAGTGTAGTTGGCTATTGTATGAATTAAATGCGATCTGTCCACAATGTAGCCTAATCCTCAACTTTAATTAACTAATTAATTAATTTGTTTATTTAGTTGATTGTATTTCTGTCTGTCCAACAGCAATACTCCATTTATCTTCTAATAAACTAATTCAGATGTCCCTGAATTTAGAATAGAATCTAGTAGGCTTTAAGTTTACCTGCACTAGACATGTATGACATGTTTGCTTTTTCCCATTATGCATTCTGACTCTATAACACCATACATGTAAGATCAGTTTACTTATAGCCTATAATGTGAGGCATCCTAGATACCAGATACACGTACCACGTCAACTGCATAACCAACACTAAAAGTGATTTCTCCTACTAACATGCATTGGCCACATTGTCAGCACCACCTAGTTCTAACCCATTGTTTTCTAAAACAGAGCCATTGCTGTCAGGGAGAATAGAGCTGTTGTTTTTGTCAGATAACATTTTCAAAGATGAACAACTGAATTCAAATCCAGGATGAAGGTAAACATGTCTCCCTCTCTCCCTCTCCATCTCCCCCCCCTCCCCCCCTCTCTCCCCCCACAGGCTTGTCCAGATCTCGGGAGTGGAGCGATCGAGACCGGTGAGCGTTCAGCCGCAGCCATGGCCGACAGTGAGCAGATAAAGAAGGTGGCGGTTAAGGTGCTGGGCTGTGTGGAGAAGGTGTCCTCGTTCGCCTCCTCCATTGACCCCCTGTTTGGCATCGTGTCGTCCCTGGTGGGGGTGGCACGCAAGGGACTGCTGGATGATGAGGGCAACCCCATGGACAAGAAGTTCCAGGCGGTCCACAGCAAACTGGAGAGCATCTCGAAGAAGAACCGCCAGTGCCTGCTTCAGATCCGCATCGACGAGGTGAACGAGACATACGGCAAGTACGAGGAGTATATCAAAAAGCAGTACGGGGCCTTCGGCGAGATGGTGATGAAGATAAAGAAGTGTCCGGATAGCGTCAGCGGCCACATGGATGAGTTCCAGCAGATTTACGAGCGGGCCAAGAGCGACCTGAGTCTGGACGTGTTCTACCGTGGTGTCATGGGGAGCGGCAGCATGTTCGGTAGGCCCCTGCTGAAGGTGTATCTGGAGCACTGCAATGGCGACCGCACAATCATGGAGCACCGGTGCTCGCACCTGGGTCATCTGTTCCACATGGGCCTCATCGCCCTCATGGCCTACACGGCTGTCACGGAGGACGACGAAGACGAGGTCCGCGAGAAATGGGCCAAGCGGGTGCAGGACATCCAGAATAAAATGGAGGAAGTGCTAAGTCAGTGCAATGAGAGCTCCTCCTCCTAGGCCCGGACTCGCTGAGGGGACAGGAATGCAGTGGTGATGCGGTGGAGAGACAAGCAGTATATCTACTCTCTGAATCTATACTCTAAAGCCATGGTCCAATAAACAAAAGTAATACCCCAAGTACAGTATGTCAATCCTATATTTAGCACTTATCTTTGCTGTTGCATTGATGCCAATTGTTATTTTTGTTTCAAAGGGACCAGTTTAGATTGGTGCATTACAGCTGACTACTATAACAATAGCGTAACTTGTCAATAAATGCTGTATTTTTTGTCTTTGTACAATCACTTAAATAAAATGGTTTAAGTTT
The DNA here is from genome assembly GCA_026546735.1 of Forbesichthys agassizii. Taxonomy (NCBI): domain Eukaryota; kingdom Metazoa; phylum Chordata; class Actinopteri; order Percopsiformes; family Amblyopsidae; genus Forbesichthys; species Forbesichthys agassizii. The sequence goes on along the minus strand of JAODLL010029244.1, from coordinate 12,706 downwards.
CTTCTCAACTCAGTGATATCAATTACATTTACACTTTAGCATTTAGTTATGTTTACACACACATATATAAGGTATTCTGCTGACTTTCCCCAAATGACAATCCTTCAAAGTTAGTTAGTTTTTTATTAAAATTAAGTGAATTAGGTTACTAAGAAAAATGACTTCTACAGTGTCAAAATCCTGAAGGTCACAATGTCCAAGTTTTCTGAGAATTAATCTAATCAGTTATTTCAAGTGAAAGAAAAAACATTTTCAATTTCATTTTTAGTTTGGCAAACTATAAGCAAGTTAGTGGCAGGTTTTCTTCGGATACACTCGATTATGGGTTACAGGTAACTATTACACACCTGTTCATTTGCATTTGTAGGAATATAATTTAAGCAAATGCTTACAATGAACAAAAACACTCACGACTTTTCAATGTCATTGTAGTACGTCCACCCCACCGCCAGAGTTCGCTGTTGTCAAACATACATCCCGTGTAATTTGACACTTGTCTATTTCGTTTTGCTGCTATCGGCAACTCTGTCGGATGATAAAGGCATATGTAACTTAAATATCTTAGTATAATTTGATTCAGCACAATGGTGTAATCACTGTAAATATGAAGACCAATGACTATATCGTATGAAGTAAATCAAGGAACGACACGATCTTAGGTGAGTTACAGTTGTTTCTTGTTGAAAGACGATAGCTTGCTCCATATAGTAAGTTACTTACAGCGCATCTACGGTACTTATTGAAAAAGTTAAGGATACGGTAATTTATGTATAGCAAATGTCACGTATGCCTATATATGACCTCTTATGCATTTTCAGAATGAAACATTTGGTCTTTACAACAGTAGCTCAACACAGGAGGAGTAGACAGAAGTAACAGTGGTCTTGTTTTGGTTTCCGGGGCGTGTAGTGTTGTTGACTTGAGTGGATTTCTGCAGTTCTTCACATGTAGGCTGTTGTGTAGACTATATAGACAGTCTATGTCACATCCATATCTAATGTATGTGCAAACGGTTATTATACATCACTAACTAAATATAATATTATAATAATCATGCTTTCCTTCTGACACTAATTTCAGGCATGCGACCCAATTGTGTTGGGCCCTTGTGTAGGATGCTGTATTGGAATTGAGGTGTATGCAGCGCAATGGGCAACCAAGACACCCTCGAAGATGTGTTTATAGCAGTCATCCGTCCAAAGAATCAAGTCAGCTTGAGCTCAAAGGAGTACCGAGCTAAAGCCTATGAGGTAAATGAACAGATGCCAATGTCAATATGAAGACTGAATGAATGTATCACACCCTTGTCTGTAGTTGTCTTGGTCAGCCTACCATATATCTGTGAAGGAAGACATGCATGACAACTTGCACATTACAACCTTCCTTACAGTGATATGTAGCATTACATGGCGTGATTTTGTTCCCTTTAGATCCTGTTGATAGAAGTGCCTTTAGAAGGGAAAGAGAAGAAAAAAAAGAGAATTTTATTGGCAACAAAGATCCCAACCGGAGGGGATAAAGCTCGATGCATTTTGGATTATGTGGATGAAACTACCAAACCAATATCCAATAACCAAGGATTTATAGGTGACTTTTACATTTGAGTTTTGTTGCCCTCTTCCCGTTTCACCTTGACTTATTTGAACATGTGATCATCTGACTGACCAAATATTTTGTAACACATTTGTTTTGTCCAGGTAAGCGTGTGGTTCATATGAAGAAATTCCCCCTTGAAGGAGACAAGGCAGGGAAAGAAGCCTCCCTATTTATTGTGCCAGTCAACGTCAAAGGTAAACCTTAAAAATATAAATGTATACAGTATACTGTAGATGCTTTTCAACATACTGCACTTGAAGCTTTACGTGCAACCGTTAACCAACAGACAACAGCAAGCCTATCTACAGTGCAGGGAGTCCCAGTTTCTACTGTTTCCAGGACATCATGCGAGTGTGCAGCGAGACCAGCGGCCATTTCTCCTCCATCACCTGCAAGATGCTCCTGGCTTTAGACAAGTAAGGAGACCCAGGATGTCCTAGTCACTAGCCCTCCTTCAAATATGGGCCTGTATTATAAACTGTAAATATGGTATTTTCTGCCACTAGATGTCGCACTAAGCACCATCATCTCAGACGAAAACATATGGAGCTGTAGATATCATGTCACTTGGCACTCTTGAATTTCACAAGCAAAACAATGCTTTTGCAATGCTGGTGCACTAAAACTAAACTAAAAGGGGAATTTCAGACACATAGTTCAAGTCTAGAACTGCAGGGCAGCCCTATAATCTGTAAAGTTTACATTTAAAGTAGACCATGATAGGACATGTCTTCCAGATAATCCTACAGGGGAGGGAAATACGGTGATGGGGTTTGACCTTGCCTGTGACCTCTGCAGGTGGTTGACAGAGCAGCACACTGTGCCTCACGCCATTCCCGCCCTGTTCCGTCCGGCACCGGTGGAGCGGGTGAAGACCAACGTTAGCAACCCAGCCTACACTAGCGAGGGCAAGCTCAATGGCGAGGGCATGCACATGGGCTACACTGCCTTGGAGATCAAGAGCAAGATGATGTCACTGGAGAAGGCCGAGCTGTGTATCCTCAACCCCCTGTATGGCTCAGATCTGCAGTACACCAACCGGGTAAGAGGTCTCAAACGAGATAGGAAGACTGGGGGGTCGAAAACATGTCAAGTTAAAGGAGTAGTCTGTAATATGTAAGATGTGGCTTCAAGTATTGAAAGCCTCCTCTTTTGGGCAGCTTATATTGAGTGGTGTAACTATAGTGTCCTACTTGGTTTGTAGGTGGACAAAGTAATCATCAACCCATACTTCGGGCTTGGAGCGCCCGACTATTCCAAGATCCAGATCCCCAAACGGGAGAAGTGGCAACATGGCTCCAACAGCGTGACAGAAGAAAAGTGAGCAAGCACTGCTGCTGTGTTGTCATTGGCAACCTGCATGGTTGACTTATCTTATATATAACATTTGCTTATAGTGAATATATTTATATTAGAAGTATATCCACTATATTTGTATTTATTAATTGAGTTTTAGAAAATGTACATATATTTTTGAGTAGTGCCGTTTTACATTTTCACGCTATAGGCTTATGTTACTTTAACCTATGCTGGCCAGGTATTGACTAGATATTGAAAGTGTTCCAGTGTGTGTGTGTATTATCCAATGTATTACTTTTTTAGGGGGAGGGTTGTGAATAAGAAATGCTTTCAACCACCGTTTAAAAACATGTTTGGTCTTTATCCACTTAATGTATCTACGTCTCAAGCCTTGTGCGGTATATTTAACAGGTCTTTTACACATGACGTTGTCTGTGTGTTCCCAGAGAGCACCAGTGGGTGGATGACTTCCCACTTCACCGCAGCGCCTGTGAGGGAGACACAGAGCTCCTCACCAAGCTCCTGGAGAGCGGCTTCTCCGTCAAGCAGTTAGACAGTGACCACTGGGCTCCCATTCACTATGCCTGCTGGTGAGTAGTGGTCCCCCTACTCTGACGTATACTGTATGTGGTTACACAGCTGTAGTTCTTATAATATCCACAATATGGATAACATTAGGGCTGTGTATTGGCAAGAATCTGGTGATACGGTAGGTATTACGATACACATTTTGATATATTTCAATATAATGCGATACTGTAAGCAAGGCATTGCCATTTCTAATTTGTGGAAAACTGTCATAACAATGCTAATGTGAGGCGGGACTGCAAAAAAATAACAGAAACACTTATGTCAACTTGCTCAGGGACTGCAGATTTAAATTAGCTTTAAGATAAATCTGGTAACAAGCATCTTTCTACTCTTTTGAGGTTAATGTATTTTGGACATCACCCCTTTTACAAATGTATTGACTAAAAAAAAACTATTTAGAGAATCGATACAATATTGCGTACCGTAATATCGTGATACTCTGGTGTATCGATATTTCCTTACACCCATAAGAAAACATGCTCCTGAAAACAACATAAACATCCTCTCTCTCTGTGCCTTGTCGGTTGCCACGGATATGCATCCAGACAGAAGGGTGGTTTGGCATTTGCTGAACATCCTTCTCTAAGTAGATTACATGCTCTGCTTGTGCTTCCATGCAGGCACGGTAAAGCAGAGGCGACTAAGCTGCTGCTGGAGAAAGGGAACTGCAACCCCAACTTGCTGAATGGACAGCTCAGCTCCCCGCTGCACTTCGCTGCGAGAGGTGGACACTCAGCGATAGTCCAGCTGTTACTGAAGCACGCTGAGATTGACCGGGTAAGGAACACACGTCTTTCCACACCAGTGATTACTATTGCTAAATATCAGCAAAAAAGTGCTGTATTGTTGCGTTTAAGTATGTTAGTAGAGTTCTAAGGTTCCATGTGTCCACAGCACATAGAAGACCAGCAAAAAAGATCGCCCCTTCAGGTTTGTGAGGAGAACAAGCAGAACGAGTGGGAGGAGACAATGGAGCTCCTGCAGCAAGCCAACAGCAAACCTGTGAGTCAGCTCAAAAGTGTCGGTTAGCATGTTTGTTAACAAGGAGTCGGCTCAAAGTGTCGGTTTACATGTTTGTTAACAAGGAGTCGGCTCAAAGTGTCGGTTAGCATGTTTGTTAAGAAGGAGTCGGCTCAAAGTTTCGGTTAGCATGTTTTTAACAAGGAGTCAGCTCAAAAGTTTCGTTTAGCATGTTTGTTAACAAGGAGTCGGCTCAAAGTGTCGGTTAGCATGTTTGTTAAGAAGGAGTCGGCTCAAAGTGTCGGTTAGCATGTTTGTTAACAAGGAGTCAGCTGAAAAGTGTCGGTTAGCATGTTTGTTAACAAGGCTTCATCAGCGAGCCCGACTCTACCTGTAAAACGTGCGTTCGGTTTCCACAGTATGAGAAGGTGCGTATCTACCGCATGGATGGCTCCTACCGCTCGGTGGAGCTCAAGCACGGCAACAACACAACGGTGCAGCAAATCATGGAGGGCATGCGCCTGTCTCAGGAGACCCAGCAGTACTTTACCATATGGATCTGCTCAGAGAACCTCAGTGAGTCAGCGCACGCCCAGCCACAGGGGTCTAGCCTGGTCACGAGTCACAGTTTAGTTATAAAGACAAAACCTTTATAGTTAAAATTAATATGAATTAATATTCATGTTTCATTGCTTTTTGTGTTGATATTGGTTTCCTCGTGTCCCAATGAAGCAAACAGCAGAAAATGAGCCCTTGCATTCGCCTGCCGCAATGGGTTATGAAGAGCCTTAATATACTAGCTGACAATGATCTCTGCATTGCCGCCATGAACACAGCCGTAAAATACAATAGAACATTTTTTAAAAAAAAGGTTGGCTGAAATACGTGACAGCTTGTAGCTTTGACCAGATGGGACCAAATTTCAATGCAGCTTTTTAAGTTTCTAAAGTTGTTGTTAACTAAATATACAGTACGTGTTACAACTACATTTGTGTAGCAAAATAAGACCAAATGCATCAGTTTCTGTGCTAGCTAGGTTCACTTCACACCACCACAGGGGTAAGCTTATAAAAGCTGAAAACAGTATGTCTTCATAACAGAACGTGAAGATATTTTTAATAAACACTGAAGTGCTTGACAGTGTGATAATTTCGACGACGGATACATTTGTTTGCTTCAACCCCCGCTATGAGCTCAACACAGTTTTCCCAGAAACAAACAAACCACTGCTGACCATTTCCACGTTGTCAAGCTTATAAGCAACACAGCGGCGCGTGCATTAGCTTACCGCCCTGCTGTGCTTGTGTGCGTCAGACCTGCAGTTGAAGCCGTACCACAAGCCCCTGCAGCACCTGCGCATCTGGACAGAGGTCGTGACGGACCTCACCGTGCTTGACCCTCAGAGGGAACACCCACAGCTGTTCCTCCGCAGAGACGTCCGCCTGCCCCTGGAGGTAGAGAAGAAGGTAGCTGCAACAACTGTTGGTCACATGCCAGTTACAATTGCATATGGACAATCGTATTAATAATAAACATTAGCCGTTGTTATGTTTAATTGATGGAGTGGTGGCTTTTCAATTGTAGGGGTACTCTATACTAGCCTGGTGTAACAAGACCTAAAATTCACTTTTGTGAATAGAGTCTGGACGCGTTCCATTTGAAAGTGTTAATTTAGTCTTAATTAAGCTCTGGTTAATTTATAACTATTGGACAGCCTTTAACCAATCGGCATTGGTTCACCTAGCTCTACCGTTGTTTAGAAACACCACTATTACCTTCAGTGGCATCACACTTAACCACCCAAATGGACCCTGATAGGTCCGCCATCCAAGGTGGTTATGTGCCCTCTAAAGCGAACAGGGTTTCTAGACCATAATCTCAGAGACAGTTGAGCGGAGAGCAATAGTCATGCAGAGCCAGGCTAAGCCTACACCAAGGGGGGATTGTATCACTGCCGTGACTATTGTTGTTGTAGTACTCTGTATACTGTGCTGTGGTACTAATGTGGTCTCTTGGCAGGTGCAGGACCCCCTCTCCATCCTGATCCTGTTTGACGAGGCGCGCCACTGTCTGCTCAAGGGGTTCTTTCCCTCCCCAGACAGCAAGCTGATCACACTGGCCAGCCTCCTCCTGCAGATCATATATGGGAGCTACGAGAGCAAGAAACACAAGCAGGGGTTCCTCAAGTAAGGATATCTGGTACTCATTAATTTTATTGTTTCATCTTGCCTCAAGAGTGAAATAGTTAAAGCTACAGACCTCGATTTGTGTCTGCAATGGCCTTTGTGGTTTAAACCAGCCTTTTCCTGCCCTTGGGTACTGAGTGGCTAGAATTCTATCTACTCCTCTCCATCGCTAGCGCCTTTGTTTGCACTGTTATCTACCCCTCCCCTTACAGCAACATCTACAAACAGCGCTACAAAACAAACCATAATATACCTTTAAACTGAGGTTGATTGCAGCTAGCTAAAATGCTAGCTAACTTTGTTCTGCGTGTCTGTGCGTCCTCAACAGTGAAGAAAACCTGAAGTCCATTGTGCCAATATCCAAAGTGAAGAGCAAAGCATACCACTGGACAAACAGGATTCTCCACGAATACAAGGTAGGCTCACCCTTTCTACAGTGCTAACCATGCTAAAGGACATGCTGCTCAAACACCCCTTCCCCCCAACAGGCCCTCAGCACCAGCGAGGGGGTCAGCAAGGAGATGCACCACCTCCAGAGGCTCTTCCTGCAGAACTGTTGGGACATCCCCACCTACGGCGCGGCCTTCTTCACAGGCCAGGTGTACACCAAGGCCAGCGCCAGCAACCACAAGGTCATCCGTGTGTTTGTAGGCATCAACACTAAAGGCCTGCATCTCATGAACATGGAGACCAAGGTATACAACATTCACACTCTTCTCTGCACCTCTTTTTTTAATACTGCAAAGCTCATATAAATGTTTTGGCTTCATTTTCCTTCCTTTTTTTTTATAATCACAGATTGACACTTTAACTAAAATGGTTCGGGCAAAGCTCTGCCACGGCTGTTCAGTTTTTGTAATGTAGAGTTGAGGTTTGACATGATGCCACGTCAAAGAGTGGTACAGCACAGTTCATTCATGTTTGCTTTTAAGTTGACAATAAATTGAGAAACTGTCCGTCAGTGGTAATAAGTTAATTATGCCTCTTGAGGGACAGGCTTCAAAGAATGACTATGCATTTGATGCATTTGTTTATATAGTACATGCTTCTTTTTAATTGACGGATAGAACTAACAGATGTAATTTTCCTACATGCAATCTGCATTAAATGAGGTCTCCTCAGGTATACTTCAGTGTGTTACATAATAGGTCTTATTGCTGGCATCTGCAGGTACTTCTCATCAGCTTAGAGTATGGTGCCTTTATGTGGCAGCTTGGACACGCTGACCAATACTTCCAGATCCACAGCGTTGAAAACAAGATGAACTTTATAGTGCACACAAAACAGGTAACAGCCCTGGTGAATTTACACAATCGCACACGTGCAGCATCCTTAGAAGTTCAATTATAGTAATATTATCTTGTTTTGGGATGTATTCATGGTAGTGTTGTTTTATTTTCCTTCATCTCCAAAGGCTGGCCTTATCGTTAAACTGTTAATGAAGTTGAGTGGACAGATGACACAGAATGACAAAGGATTATCTGACAAGTATGCTTATGGCTGAATAAATACTGAATACACCATTGCTGCCTAATATTCCAATATGGAAAAATGTACCGTATATAGTTAGATTACAGTAAATCTGTAATCAAAGGAAGGACTGCTATTGACCAAATGCACATTTTTATATAATATCTAGAACCACAAAACTATTCTCCATATTGTTTAATTCAATTTTTCTTATATTGAACTGTACTTTAATAATGTGTATTTTTGATTATGTAATGTTTATTTAATGGTTAATTTTAATAAAATGAATGCTGTATAAATAAGCTTCTCCCATTGACAATTTGTCAACCTGTTCTACAGGCTAAAAAGGTATTTCAAAATAACCATTTAAAATTATATGAATATTATCAAGACTTTGATTGCATGACATACACAATTAAGGAATACCTGTACAAGCTATTAATAATTGTTCTGTACATTCATATATGAAAATGTACCGATGTGGCTTGATACACACACCAAATCTTGAAATAAAAATTATCAAGTAATTTTCTTTTAATCACGATTAGATGTGTCTTAAAGGTTTTTCTAATTATTCCTGATGTTTAAAAATCTATGTTTAGACTTTCTCTAAAACAGTTTTGTATTTTATTTGGTGTTAGATTTGCATTATGGCTATTGCTAGTTTATTGGTTCATCTAAGATGTTGAATACGGTCTAAAAAGTATATTGAAATTAGTTTAAACCCGAAAAGAGCTCAGTAGGTTAAAAATGCAGTTCGTAATCTGTTTTGCTAAAGACACGGACGCATGAACGCACACACGGAAAGCAAACTAATACAATTAAAGAAAATCATAATTTATCAAGACTGAACTGAATAAAGTATGACATTTTTTATTTTTCTGGTAATTTTAATCAGTTATGGATTTGAGAGCGCTGATCTGGAGAGTGACGTCATATAGCAAGACATGGCTTCAGGCAGCAGCAGCGAATCAGATGTTATAACTGCGATGTTGTTTGATAGACACAGCCAATGAAATACCCGAGTTTGTCGGGCGGGGGCAGGACTAGCATTGACAGGTAGGCTACGGCAGCGATACAGAGGTGCTTCAAACGGCCTCCCAGTATCACGTAGCCTATAATATCCTCTGCTACATCTGAGCTTGGAAGAAGCGAGTAGCCCACCAACGTTTTGTGAGACGAATATATACCGGATAGAGCTCATTCTAGTAGGTTTCAACTAGACTAATAACAAACTTGTTTACAACGGGGCCAATTGAAGAAAAACCATGTCAATGCATATTTATCAAATAAGTAGCAACCTCTTGGGAGGTACTGTGGAAAGTATAAGCGACAATGTGACGTCGGTAGTCCTGGCTGCATCTGTGATCACACTAACTTTGGGATATATTTATAAAGTTATGCTGAGACATTCTCATTCTGGTGCACTGGTAAGTGGAACGATAATCCTTGAATGAATGTAAGATATGTAGAACTGTTTCTTATATGTTGCTATAAGCATACATACATATTGTCCCTGCATGTAGGCTTAATAGGATAGACCTACTATTTATCTTTTTAGAAATATCCACCATACATCCCCTCCAGCATTCCATTCCTGGGACATGCCATTGCATTTGGAAAAAGCCCCATTGAATTTCTTGAAAGTGCATATGAAAAGGTAAGTTGTGATTTTTCTCATAAAAGAAAAAAAATACTGCGAAATAATGGTTTTATAATGTGCCTTTCTCTCACACGCTTGCTTCCTTGCTGGCCTTCACAGTATGGACCTGTATTTAGCTTTACAATGGTGGGCAAGACATTTACATATCTGCTGGGCAGCGAGGCTGCCACACTGATGTTCAACAGTAAGAATGAAGACCTCAATGCAGAAGATGTCTACTCTAGATTGACCACTCCAGTCTTTGGGAAGGGTGTGGCTTATGATGTTCCCAATCCTGTAAGTCATTTGCAAGGGACAGGGAAACTGTTTTGTTTAGAATAATAGTTTATTTGACAAGAGACCACAAATTCTCAATACAATTATAATCTTATAGTTTTATATTTATAGTTTATATAAAGGAAATGTTATTTGTCTGCAGGTCTTTTTGGAACAGAAGAAACTGTTGAAGACTGGACTGAACATTGCCCATTTCAAACAACATGTACAGATCATTGAGGAGGAGACCAAGGAGTATTTTAAAAGATGGGGAGACAGTGGAGAAGAAAGTGAGATATTTTACCTATCCATACCATATAGATACAGTTCTAATAATGATAATATAAAAGTAATTGTAAGTGTAATTATCAGAGTCATTGCTACGACCCCTTTCGAAAACATTTCTTTGAAGTTTTGTTCATTTTAAGTATGGCTACACCTGGCCATAGCCTAATTGTTAATGGATTTAAAATGTATGCTTTGCTATTCTGTACTGTATAATAGGCAATTTAAAATGAGCTAGTGAGTCTCCTTGTGTACACAAGCAAGTGCAACATATATTAACAACACTTCAGCGGTCATGGCCCAAAAGGTTCCAAAACCACTGATGTTAAACTGCACTCATACTTCAACAAAGCCTGCATGCGTAGCGGGTTACAGATCTGTGGGTGGGGCTCATGTTCCCTGCATGGCGATGTGTTGTGCGCACCTTGACACTTTGACAGAGCCATTTACCCTGTGTCACTCCAGACCTGTTTGAGGCCTTGTCGGAGCTCATCATCCTGACAGCCAGCAGCTGCCTGCACGGCAGGGAGATCCGGGACATGCTGGATGAGAGGGTGGCCCAGCTCTACGCTGACCTGGATGGAGGGTTCAGCCACGCTGCCTGGCTCCTGCCTGGATGGTTGCCTCTGCCCAGCTTCAGGTAGGATACATAGACTCTTGACTTGACCGGGTTGCATCTAAAACACATTTGTCTTCTTCTATATTAACTCAACACTTGACCAAATAGAGGGGATCTTTAAAAAAAAAAAAAAAAAAACTTACTAAGTTACATGCAATATAAATTAATACGACGACTTCCAAAGGGTACAAAAGGTCAGGCCAGTAGTTCAAATGGGGAAACTAATTTCTCAACTTTTTATAACTTCTGATCAGGCGGCGGGACCAGGCACACAACGAGATCAAGAACATTTTCTGCAATGTGATTCAGAAGCGCAGAAGCTCTGGGGAGAAGGTGGATGATATTCTGCAGACACTCATTGATTCCAAATACAAGTAAGATTGCGTTAATTTAGAATTTCACAATATACAGCTACCCAGTCATAAAAAGGTGTCATACACAGGTAATTGAGCTGAGGGATAATCAACCACATTAGCTAAAATGTATCTATATAACACCTGTCCTTTACACACTTTTTAATTTTAATATTGTAATATCTTTACAGTTGTGGGCATTGGTTGACATGGATGGTAAATGGACTGCATTTATATAGCGCTTTTCTAACCTTCCGGCCACTCAAAGCGCTTTACAGAATTGCCACACATTCACCCATTCACACACCGATGGTGATGGCTGCCACGCAAGGTGCGATCAACCACCGGGAGCGGTTAGGATTAGAGGTCTTGCTCAAGGACACCTCGACATTTGGTGAGGAGTTAGCTGGGATCGTACCAGCGACTTTTGGATCACCTGTTGCCCATAAATGCCATGACAAATCATGACAAAAAATACAGACTACATGTATGGTGATACAGACCGGTGTTTTTTTTTACAGTTTGTTTGAGGCTACAGTTTTAATTACTTTAACCCATCATTTATAAAAATAGCACTTTACAGTAAAGCCTAGCTTATAGTTATAACCTAACCAGTTATAACCTGACATGTCAGAAGAATTGTTGTCATAAATCTGGGGAAATCTGGGGAGCCTTACATTGAAGCTGTTTGTGAATGGCAGGTACTTTAAAAAAAAAAAAAAACTTGGCAGTTGATTGGAATGAACTATCTGGTAATTTTCGCTGTCGGCGCCATGGTTGGCACACCTCATCCACACTCGTAGAGCTACCAAGACTACGCTGATTGGAAAGTTCAATTGCTACTCGGACACAATCAAAATTATTCCTAGGCTTTCCAGACTGATTCTCATGGTGGAATTAAACTAAAGCTCACAAGATCAGTTATAGGCACATCACCTTTTTTTAACTGGCCAAACTTTTGCAGAGACGGACGGCCCCTGAACGACAACGAGATAGCAGGCATGCTGATCGGCCTTCTGTTGGCGGGCCAGCACACCTCCTCCACTACCAGTGCCTGGATGGGCTTCTTCCTGGCCAAGGATAAAGCCCTCCAGGAGCGTTGCTACACAGAGCAGAAGACTGTGTGCGGCGAGGACCTACCGCCACTGGACTTCGACCAGGTAAGGCTGGTTTAGCCACAGTCAGGACTTAAGTGACCTCTCCTGTTAACGTACAACCAACCATGACACATTCCGTACTGATATCAGCCCCTAGATGGCAATAGAGTCCCATGTAGTAGTTTGCACTACAACAGAGATACGGTAAAGACCTTTCGGTGAACAGCGATAAAGCGTCCTTGTAGCCGAAATACAACATTTTACATTTACGGCATTTGGCAGACGCTTTTATCCAAAGCGACTTACATTTAGTACATTTGTCAGTAGTTGGA
>JAODLL010029234.1:0-23570 GCA_026546735.1 Forbesichthys agassizii | reverse complement strand
TATATATATATATATATATATATATTTATATGGAAATGACCATATATGTATTGTGTATGTGTTTATGTTTATGTAGTAAGGAACAATGCACATTAATTAACATCACTGACCTTAGGACCACTAACTAAATAAGTAAATGTGTGAGATATAGCCATACAGGCTAATTTTAATCTCCAGTCCCTAGAAGGTGAGCATATAAAACATTGAAAAATATACAAACATACATACTATAATTAAATAAATACAATACTAAATACAATATATATAAAGCATGATATTAAATGAGATTTACAAACCCTTATGTGTATGTATCTTATCTGTGTAAATGTAATGTATGTGAGCGGTCAAGATCTACGTTATTTGACGGTTTATTAAAAGCATATCTTCTTTTTACCAAACACATAGCTGATTGTGGCTGATCATTAACTAGTCTCCTGACTTTAATGACTCACATATATATCCCAACAACAGATCTTTGGCTTCCTGGCATTCATGTGTACGGTGCTGGCCATTGGCAACGCGATCTGGGAGGTGAGGGAGGGCTCTGTGTTCACGGCATTCCTCCCCCGCCCCAATGACATCAACGCGGGCTTCTCCGCCTTCCTCTCCTTCTGGTCCTACATCATCATCCTGAACACTGTGGTGCCCATATCGCTCTATGTCAGGTGGCTATTTTATAACGTGGTAGCGTGTATTGGTGCCTCTGGGATTCTGGAGAGAGATACATCTGTTTTTAGCATAGCACATTTTAATTATTATTTATTACTGTATTTTTGTATTTGTTTATGGGAAGCATGATTGTGCATGTATTCCCTCTCTGTAAAGCACATTGAGCTGCAATTCTGTATGAAAAGTGCTATACATATAAAGATTATTATTATCTATCTTAGTTTCACTTAAAGGTGGAGTCGTTCTGGAGAACGATTGTTGATATTTGAACTTGATCAAAACATAAACACATCTCCCTTCAATGCCATAGGGTGCTCCCTCAGAAGCTCCGCCCCAAAACATGTAAAAGGGATTGTCTAGGTTGGGATAGTGCTGTGTGGTGTGGTCTGCACCACTTTGTTTGTGTTTGTGTTTACAGAGCCAGGGCTGTGTGGAAACACTGAATAATGTTTTCAGCAGGCACACAGAATGTAACGTGAGGAGATATTCGCTGAGGTTGACAGTGTATTATCTTATAATTGCTTACTCCATTTTCACTCTGTAATGTGTGTTAACATTACAGAGTGAAATAGGTAAAATAAAAATAAGTTATAACAGTTATTTAAAGCGTTTTACTGTGGACATCTATGTACTGTAAATCTAAGAGGTGACTTACACGCTGTGTGTGGTTTGTGTGGCTGTCGATGTCAGTCTGGAGATCATCCGTCTGGTGAACAGCTTCTACATAGACTGGGACAGGAAGATGTACTACCCAAAGAGTGACACACCAGCCCAGGCCAGAACCACCACCCTCAACGAGGAGCTGGGTCAGATCAAGTACATCTTCAGCGACAAGACCGGAACGCTGACTCAGAACATCATGACCTTCAACAAGTGCTCCATCAACGGGAAGTCGTATGGTAATGAGCAGGAATAGAGCTGGACGCAGAAAGCGCTGCTGCCTCAGCCGTGATGTTGATATGGTGCTCCTTCTTTCTGTTAAACAGGGGAATTGTTAGACTTCTCTGGACAAAGAGTGGAAATAACTGAGGTGCGTTGTGTGATTTGATCTAATTTGATTTAATTTAATCAAAACAATTGTTAAATATGTACTTTGAAAGATTGACACACACAATAACAGATCTGAATCCAACAAAATCTGAACCCTGAACCCTGAATCTGTAACTCCTCCCTCTGATTGAAGCTCTGATCTCTAACCCACAGTACATTTAAACCAAGCCTTTACAATTCCCTCTCTTTTGAACTCCGCAGAAGACAAATCGAGTCGACTTCTCCTGGAACAAGTTGGCCGACCCAAAGTTCGCCTTCCACGACTTCAGCTTGGTGGAGACGGTGATAGGGGGCAACCGAGAAGCACACGCTTTCTTCCGCCTGCTGGCTCTGTGTCACACCGTCATGCCGGAAGAAAAGAAAGAGGGTGAGCGCCACCTAATGCTACTGTAGCTTCACAATGGTAGCATTAGTATCTTCTAGCTTAAACTCAGTCTTTCCAGAGCGGCAAAGAAGGTAAAACATTTCCTCCTCCTCCTCCGCTGTGTTCTTCTTTCTATATGCAGGCGAGCTTTACTATCAGGCCCAGTCGCCTGATGAAGGGGCCCTGGTTACAGCGGCCAGAAACTTTGGGTTTGTGTTCCGTTCGAGAACACCGGAGACCATCACAGTGGTGGAAATGGGCAAACAAGTGAATTATCAACTCTTAGCCGTTCTGGACTTTAACAACGTCCGCAAGAGGATGTCTGTTATAGGTGAGATACAACCAGCACGTATTTTACCGTTATGTGTTGTTAGTGTAGATCCGGAAGTAACTTGAAGTCGGGTCACCACACTCATTCTCCAGTATATGACCTGGATGCTTAGCTACTATATTGTGTTATGATTTTCAAGCTAACACTGTGATTCCTTGGCTGCAGTGCGCAGCCCAGAGGGCAAGTTGACACTCTGCTGCAAAGGAGCCGACACAATCATCTACGAACGACTGCACCCCTCTTGTAATAAACTCATGCAGGTCACCACCAGCCATCTGAATGTGAGTGAATGCATACATACATGTTTGTGTGACTGCAGAATGCACTTGTGTGTCTGTAATAACATAAGATGGATCAAATGCTCACAATAGGAGTATGCTGGCGATGGTCTCCGCACCTTGGCTCTGGCCTATAAGGACTTGGATGACAGCTATATGGGCGAGTGGAGCAGACGCCACCATGATGCTAGCACAGCCATGGATGGTCGAGAGGAGAAGCTTGATGAACTGTATGAGGAGATTGAGAAAGACTTGCTGGTTAGTACACCAACGATCACATTCATTGATTTATTGGGGAATATAATGTACTTAGTAAAAAATCTAAAGTGATGCTACCTGATTTTAAATTGTTTCCAGATTGCTCTTATTGAAATATACAGTATGTATAAAAATATATAATTATTAACTGGTAGTGGGTTTTTCTACAAATCCACTTACAGACTGTTTTCATGCTTTTGTGTTGTAATTTACTACCTGACACTGACATCATATAGCACAGTATCATCTAGCCTCTCTAAATTCTACCCACTTCTTTCTGGTTGTAGCTGTTGGGAGCCACAGCGGTGGAAGACAAACTACAGGATGGTGTACCACAGACTATCGAGCAACTAGCTAGAGCTGACATCAAGATATGGGTGTTAACGGGAGATAAACAAGGTTAGGAATAGGAATCGGCGCCTACGCATACAGTACATGACACATACAGTGTGCTTACACAAGCCAATGAAAGTTATGACGTTTTGTAATCTCAGATTTAAAAAACGTTCATGTATCATCCATGTATTATTTGTATTATTTTGCAGTTCAGTATTAAATTAACATATTTTTATAAGTACTCCCCTCGATTATATTACTTCCAGATTCTTTAATGTCAAGTGGCTCAGTTACAGGCGAGGTATACTGTATGCAGGGTTTCAAACTAAATCCAATATCAACATCCAATGATGTTTTGTGACAGAGACTGCTGAGAACATTGGCTATTCCTGCAATATGCTTAGAGAAGAGATGAAGGAGGTGTTCATCATCGCCGCCCATTCATCACAAGGAGTGAAGGAGGAACTGCAGTAAGTGTCACACACAGGAGATCTCAAGGCTCTACTTACTCCAGGGTTTTTTCTTAAGGCTAACGTTATCAGAGACTTGTTTCCAAATGCAGATGTTCCTGTATCACTACCAGTAAGTTTGGTTGGTGGCTAGTGTAGAGATTGCATAGACCAGGGGTGGGGAACCCTGGTCCTGGAGAGCCGCTGCGCTGCATGTTTTAGATGTCTCCCTGCTCCAACACACCTGATTATAATGAATGGCTCATTATCAGTCTCTGCAGAAGCCCATTGATTTGAGTCAGGTGTGTTGGCACCTCAGTGCAAACGTGTTCGTCACCTGTGTAGCAATCAGGCCAATCAGCGACTACAGTAGCCGAAGTTATTAACATTCCAATTTGGTGAGATACATGGAAGTCCAATTGTATGTAAGGACGATTGACTAAGTATTATATTATCCCAGCTATAGAAGCTGGGATAATATAATAACCTTCGCAAATGTGTGCTTGTAAATTGAGAGGTTAAAAGAATGATACACACGAAGGGCGAAATCAAACGGTAGCTCTCGAGATCAGGATGGTGTCACGAGGCTGCTGTTGGGTGTTTGTAGCCAGATAGTTCGAAAGTAAAACCTCCTCAATTTGAGTCAAGCCCTTGTGGTCGAAACCATTGTTAGAAGGTCACGGTAGTTTTACAACTCGACGTACCCCTCTCCCAACCACAGTGTTGGCTCTCCTCTCAAGTGTTAACAACACAAATGAGCATCCCTTGGAATCACATCCCAGAATGACACCACACTCTCTCGACGCAGGAATGCCAGGAGGAGGATGTGCCCCGACGCGCCGGACGAGCCCGTCGTGGTAAAGGCTCGCGCCGGCCTGTTTTGGCGCCTGACCACGGAGACGGTGGCGGATGAGAAGGTGGAGGGGGAGTACGGCTTGGTCATAAACGGACACAGTCTGGTGAGGGGGCAATTGCTCAGTCAGCACCTACATCACACTCTCAACCGCATGAATGGTTCAATCGAACCTCAGTGTCGGTTAAAGGTGTACTAAGTCATTTTGGAGAAAACGTGTTATTTGAACTCACTCAAAACAAAAACACCTTTGAAACCCACACATTTGAAACGTATTGCGAAGGCTAAGATATTGTTGTTGTGTGCTGTCTGTACTACTTTATTAGTTTTCCTATTTATGTATTTAACATACTGCACAATCGCTTACTATACCTTTTAAGAAAAAACTGGATATAAAATATTTTATCTCTCTTAAATCTTGTTTTTTTAAGTCTGAAAACATTTTTATTTACAAGAGCTTATAATTTTTAAACTAACTTGTTATTCTTATTATACATTTGTAATTTAATTTTTTAATATCTGTTTTACTGATGTTTTAATGTGCTTTTTATGAGTATACATTGTAGTAACCCTGCTTTGGCCAGAGATGGTCTAGAAATTGGAATGTCTGTCTTTTTGCCCAGGCGTACGCACTGGAGTCAGGGCTCCAACTGGAGCTGCTGAGGACAGCGTGCATGTGCACCACGGTGATCTGCTGCAGAGTGACCCCTCTGCAGAAGGCCCAGGTGGTGGAGCTGGTCAAGAAGTACAAGCAGGCTGTCACCCTGGCCATTGGAGATGGAGCCAACGACGTTAGCATGATTAAAGGTAAGCCAATCACGTTAGCATGATTAACGGTAAGCCGTCGATGTTAGCATGATTACCGATAAGTCAACGACGTTAGCATGGTTACCGGTAAGCCAATGACTTTAGCATGATTTACGGTAAGACAATGACGTTAGCATGATTAACGGTAAGATAACTGTGTTAGCATGATTACCGGTAAGTCAACAACGTTAGCATAATTAACGGTAAGCCAATGACTTTAGCATGATTAACAGTAAGCCAACAACGTTAGCATGATTAAAGGTAGACCAATGACTTTAGCATGATTAACGGTAAGATAAACTAAACCCATAGTTGGACTCAACAAGTGACCAATGAGATATGAACTCTTGTTATGCATATTTAAAAGTGAGTTGAGCGATGCTGGGGAAAGATTGTTGTTAACAAATACACCTCTCCCATCAGTGCTCCATCAGAAGCTCCGCCTTCCCACCGCCCCAATTTGGCATTTCCGAGATTTGGATAGTATTGTTTACACCACAAAAACAAAACACAAACGTTTTTGTTTTGTTTTTACAGAGCCAGGGCTGTGTAGAAACACCAGATTATTTTTCAGCACACAGAATTTGACAAAAAGTAATAATCTTAAAATTGCTGACTGCACCTTTTAAAGTGAGGTAATACATTATAATCCAATAAACTTTTGTCAAACGCATCATATATCTCCTGATATTTGATCAAGTTTAAATATCAACAACCTTTCTCCAGGATATCTTACTCTGATGTTATAATGTGCTTTTTATGAGTGTACATTGTAGTAACCCTGCTTTGGCCAGAGATGGTCTAGAAATTGGAATGTGTCTGTCTTTTTGCCCAGGCGTATGCAAGCAACAATTGGGTTTGTCCACTAGGTGGCTCTAGTACAACATGTATTGGTTTCCTCTGCTCTCTCTCCCAGCGGCCCACATCGGCGTGGGCATCAGCGGTCAGGAGGGCATGCAGGCAGTGCTCTCCAGCGACTACTCCTTTGCCCAGTTCCGCTATCTACAGCGACTCCTGCTGGTGCACGGCCGCTGGTCCTACCTGCGCATGTGCAAGTTCCTCAGCTATTTCTTCTACAAGAACTTCACCTTCACCTTCGTCCACTTCTGGTACGCCTTCTTCTGCGGCTTCTCGGCTCAGGTGAGACGCTCTTGTCGCTCTGCATTCGGTACTGCGGCGAGTCCAAATATTCGTGACTGCTCAGCAAGTAGTGTTTGTTGTCGTGTGCCAATAGACCGTCTATGACGAGTGGTTCATCACCTTGTACAACCTGGTCTACACAGCTCTTCCTGTCCTCGGGCTCAGTCTCTTTGAGCAGGTGAGGAGACAGGGAATGCTAAGGCGTTACATGGTACCCTTCTGACACTCGCTGACGTATTCGCTCAAATTACCTGGAAGTAAACCAAGGCCGGTAATCCTGTAAATGCTGTCTCTCTCTCTCTCTCTTTCTCTCTCTCTCTCCTCCCCCCCCCGTCTTCCCCTCCATATTTCCATAGGATGTCAATGATCGCTGGAGCTTCCAGTACCCTCATCTCTACTCTCCTGGCCAGCTGAACCTCTACTTCAGCAAGAAGGCCTTCGTGTGGGGCATACTGCACAGCTGCTACAGCTCGCTCATCCTGTTCTTCATCCCCTGGGCGGCAATGTACGATACCGTCCGAGACGACGGCAAGGACATCTCCGACTACCAGTCCTTTGCTCTGCTGGCGCAGACCTGTCTGCTTGTTGCAGTGAAGATCCAGGTGGGGCAATGCTCACATCCCTGGTTAGCAGTGGGCATAGCAACAACAGGCACGTTGCAAACACGTGAGCTCCTGTGAATTGTGGCTTCCCCCTGCTGGCTAAAATGGGAATTGTGTCAATGTTAAAATCATCATTGATGTT
Source organism: Forbesichthys agassizii (assembly GCA_026546735.1). Classification (NCBI taxonomy): domain Eukaryota; kingdom Metazoa; phylum Chordata; class Actinopteri; order Percopsiformes; family Amblyopsidae; genus Forbesichthys; species Forbesichthys agassizii. The sequence continues at coordinate 16,291 of JAODLL010029234.1, read as the reverse complement.
TCTCATCACACAGCAACCCTATTACTTACATTTTAGGGTGCAGGGACACTTTATTATTATTTCTTTCTCAAACAACTGTATGTTGTAATTTTGAATACCATTTTGAATATTTTGAATGCCACCACACACAAACACACATAAACCACATACCTTGGACGTTCTGCCGCCCTATAGGCAATATCTCCTCGCATTTCACTATCTTACCCATCTATGTGAGTGCTGGTGATCCGGTAGGCTCGTTCTACCCAGCCCTGAATCCGTAAACAGGAACATAAAGTGGGGAACACTACAACAAAAAAGCCATTGGCATGGCGATACATTTCAACGTGTGGGGGGGTGGCACTGCGGACTATATTGTTTTGATTTGAGCTAAACGTTAGCAAGTGTTCTCAAGAACGACCCTGCCGTGCTTTTAACAAGACGGTTTTATTTACAGCTTTACGATGATCAGGAGCGCGCTGCCAATTGTCAAAATGGAGCCTCAAATGAATGGCGCCCTAGGCGGACGCCTAATCTTGCCTAATGGGGCCTGCACACACACGCACAAACGCATACACACACACACACACACACACAGGGTGACGGTGTGAAATGTAGCGGCTGTTGTGTGTTTCCTAAAGCTGTGTCTGGACACGAACTACTGGACGTCAGTGAACCAGTTCTTTGTGTGGGGCAGTCTGTCTGTGTACTTTGCCATCACGTTCACCATGTATAGCAACGGCATGTTCCTCATCTTCACATCATCCTTCCCTTTCATCGGTGAGTAGCTCCCCCTCCTGGCCCCAGGAGAGATAACAGCTGCTGTCCCTCGAGGGCGTCTTGCTGCCTGATAGATAAAAGCCCATTCTGTTCTCCATTGAGCATACTATTTGTATGGTATTATATACATATACAGTATAAACATATACCGTTATATATATTCTTTATTGTGTAATAATGAGCCTTGCAAATAATATATCAAGTGAGATGTTTTCCTTCTTAATAAATGTGTTATGGTATATGTTTAAATGCAAATAAAACTTATAACACATTTTTTATGTTACAATGAATAAATGCACAATGGAGAAGTACAGCCTTAATGTGACCACTAGAGGGTGGTGTAGAAAAATGAATGAAAGAAACTCAATATGTATATTATGTAATTGCAATTGAATTGTAGGTACATCAGTATTTAGCTATATCGTCCATATTTCCCTATCCATTTCATCAACATGTACATTTTGTGTATTAATTCATACAATTGTACTTGTCTGCCTCCCATGAACTATTGTACATGTATGTGATATAATGTGGTTTTGTTTTAATCAGTTGGTGTTAGTCATGCGTAGAGCAGATTGTTAGCACATTATTATCATTATCCATTACCCTCTGTGCTGTCACTGTGAGCAGTTGATCAGATGTCTTTACATGGTTTGGACTGCAGGGACAGCGAGGAACTCTCTCAACCAGCCTAACGTATGGCTCACCATTCTCCTCACCTCCATCCTTTGTGTCCTTCCCGTGGTGGCATCCCGCTTCGTGCTCATTCAGCTGTGGCCTTCAATAAATGACAAGGTGACACAAACACTGACCATTGAAATGTATAGTCAGCTATTGCAAGCTAATTGTAAGCTAATACACTTTGTTGTCAAATTCACAGTTTTGCTAGCTTTCAATTTTCTGTTGAAAAAAGAATCTGCTACTTCTACACAGCCCTGGCTCTGTAAATAAGAATATAATCAATGTGCCCTACACCTCTCACAACAACAAAGCCATAGTACGACGCTTTGCTTCACACTGCGTTTCAATGTGTGAGGCGATGCTTTGAAGGAATAATGTTTTGATTTGAGCTCGAAGTTAGCATGCGTTCTCGAGTATGACTCGGAACATCACTAAAACATCTAACAGCAGTGCAGAGGGTCCCCAGGACCAGGGTTGAATACCACTACATTAAATCTATAGTGATATCTTCAAGTGAATTGTCCTATGTATTTTTTCCAGTTGTGTGGTCAATTGTGTTGTCTGAAGGGACCTAAAAGGACTATCCTACTTCTTATATCGGTTTAAATGTAATTTAGCCAAAAGTCTTCTCTGAAAGAATCATTACAGATGAGTGTGACATTACTGTGTGTCTTATTAAAATAGTGTAATGTATAACTAAAGACTAAACTGAGCTTGACTTTACCCACTGAACAATTTAGACAATTACAATTAGAGCGGATACTGCGAGCCAGGCCTTCTCGCTCATCATCTGTGCCTGACCTCCCAAATGCGCTTCTAGAAGAATGGTCAAAATGCCCATGAACATACCTTCCCAGAAGAGTTGAAGCTGTTATAGCTGCAAAGGGTGGGCCAACTCCATATTAAACCCTGCGGCTTAAGAATGGGGTGTTGTTAACCCCTTATGTGCATGTAAAGGCAGGGTCCCAAAACTTTTGTTAATATAGTGTGTCTGTCCAAGATGAAACAATAATGATGGGGCCATTGATATATTACTGGTAACCGGTCCTTTCCGCATTGGGACACTAACTTATGGGCTCTAAGTCTGTTGCCAGGTGATGAAGGTGTCGGAGAATTGAGCATAGCATTAGTTCAGGCAGGACACAAAGTCACGCTTAGCTAGAGTATCAGATGATCACAACCATCTGACAGACCATCTGATCGCTGCTTTACACGCATTGGCCAAATAGTTCAGGGCGCCTTATTTAAGATGGCTGTCTGTTGTCATTGATGCTTGCTCTGTTCTGTACCCTATGGGGGGGTCTACTGCTCCCAGAACAGTTGCCTGGCTCCGCCTGAATATTGTTCTCAGATCAATTTCTTTTCTATGAGATTATAGTCCGGAAACCCTGTTCACATTAGCATTCACACAGCCACACTGCTGGCGGAACCAATCAGCGTGGGTTAGTGAGAAGATGTTGAAGTCAAGAGTGTTTCGAAACGGTAGATGAGGTGATCAAAACAGCAACGCCGATTGGCTCAGCGCTGTCCATTCGTTTCTGAATTAACTAGAGGTTTATGAAAATTGAAAATTACTGCCAACACTTCTGAATGGAGTGTGGTTACACCAGGCTATCCAAATATAATTAACTGTACTGCAAATAATACCTATTTTGACTATTGTGGTCCCGACTGAAGTGAGGTATTACTTGTCTCAGCTGGTGACCTTTAGACATGGTCAACCTTGCTCTGCTCTAGTTCTTCTCTAGTTCTTCATTAGTCATTACTTGCCAGTAATGACTAATGACAAAACATATTTTACATAACACATTTTACATAACGGTAATGCTCCTTCTTGCCGCCTACTCATCCCAGGTGAGACATAAGGCGAAAAGGGAGTCAGGACCGGCTCCTGTGCTACGCCGTCCACCTACACGACGTGTCAGTACCCGTCGGTCGGGCTACGCCTTCTCCCACACGCAGGGCTACGGAAACCTGGTGACTTCCAGAAGGTTCCTGCTGAAACGGCCTCTGAAGAACCGCCCAGTCCTGTTCCCCACAACAGACTCCCCACTGTCCCAGAAGCAGCCTCAGTTGTATCGCACCATCGTAGAGGAGCAGCCACACATTGCCTAGAATCCTGGAGAAGGAACTTCCTGTGTATTGGTGCATTCAAGGCAACTTGGGAAAAACAAGCTCTAGTCATTCCTCTGTCAAGTATAATTTTCAGATTTTCTCTTCTGATATTATATTTGTTGTAACAACAGAAAATATGCATATGATATGGATTGGATTTTTAAGGCAGGTTTGTTTTTGTATTGGTATACTATATTGATCCTAAAAACATTTAAATTTTAATATTGTGTAAGTATAACAGTGATAAATGTGTATTTTACCTTAATATTCTCTATTAAATATGGCTAGAATCACAAGTCTGTTATTGTTTCCCGTCAGAACCCAAGTTGACGGCGAATAAAGAAAAATATAATGATGTACAGATGAATGTTTGCTTCCTGCAAATTGTTGAATTCAAACATTAAAACTTATGGTTTAACTAAGAAATTAAATTCTATTTCTGAAGGTATATGTAAACATGTTGACATAGCACATAGATTGTTAATGTTTAAAACCAGAATTATACTATTGTGTTATGCAAACTGTTCATTTACATATAATTTTAGATTTCTAAAGATTTAGATTTCTTCATGAATGTTTTTTTTACATTAAGTATTTGGTGGATCTGTTTATTCTAAATATCTTTTTTTTTGTAATTAGTTTTTACCCAAATATTTATATTTCACTACTCCAGGTGAGCAAAAGACTTAAGTTAAAACTTATGATTTGATTTTAATGTAATGTTTTATTTGCATGATTTGTTTCATACAGAAACATAAACATTTATATTTTGTTCTGTATGGGTTGTCTGTAGTTACACTAGTCACCACTATGACCATAACAACACAGATCATTATAGGTCAATGGTTATAAAACGTATTTATTAAGATCTTTGTAGGAGTGTTTATGAATTTGTTTAATAATCAGTAGATGCATTCAGTATTCTATGCAAACTGTAAATATCAATATAAACATGCCAGAAATTAAGAACATAGTATATTAGAAAAAAAAAAGACATGACAATGTCAAAGGCTACATACTTTTGAGTATTGTTTACAAAGACATACAGCACAGCTATATATACAGAAGCTATAGAGGCTTTGTTGAAATTTAGACATGTACTGAAACTATCAATACATGATATTGTAAAGTGAGGGACACATTTGGTTTAGAGTGTGTAGTTTAAGCAGACAGTACTTTGGCTTGCAAATGGACCACTGCAGATGTTAAATGACCTAGTTTAACCATAGCTTGCAACTCCTCTTACATGAATGCAAGCCCCTCATTCCACACTGAAGGTCACAACCGGGGCCACGGTGAACACATATGACCACTAGAAGACTATAAATAGTCTGAGCTTTCCTGACATTTGGTCAGCTAATACATTGCGCATTTAATTTACTAATTTGTAATCACAAAAAGAATTAGGCTATATACCGTGCATTAAGATTAATATACATTAAACATATTTCAAAATGTATAACTAAATCACAAATATAGGCCTAGCATTATTATTTTTTATTTAAATAATGTATTACAGGACTATACAGTAGACTGTACGAAATGTTCTAGCCAAAAGTAGATAGCTAAAACACTGGACATTAGAATAAGACAATACATTATTCTTATTAAAGACAGTGTCGTATGCAGAATTGTTTTACACTTGCTGATCCTTCCACTAAGTCATACATACAGTTTATCACTGAATTAGACATGTAAAGTGTGTTGAACCATAGGCTGTACAGCCCTCTGAGACTGTGAATAAGGGATCTATATAAATATACTTGACTTGAAACTTGAAGTGAAAATATTGGAGTTTTTCTGGTGCTGCTGTTTAATTCCACTGGACCCTATGTAAGAGCTTTGTATTACTGAAAACACTCACTAACTTGAAGCGGATGTTTGATAAATGCCATGCATGAGTGGTGTCAGGATCTAAATAAAGGCTTACCTTCAACCTTGGAAATTGCACCCACTCCACCAGATTAGCATTAGTGCCTGACCAGGCAGTGAGACCACAAATGACATACTGTATCTGCACTCTTATTCATGTAGTCCTACCTGTGTGAATGTAACCACTTTCAAATATTACATCTAATCTCTTCCCCTATTTCATTATCTAAATCCAAGTATTAAAAATAACTAAAACATAAGTGTGATTTGATATTACAGTGTGCAATTATGGTTTGCTAAACATTATGATTGAGAGATCAGCAGTTCATGTTTTGACTGACTGTCAAATACCACACTATTGATTGACTATCAATAGTGTGGTATTTGGTTTTCGAAATCAGGTAAACAGGCAGATGCACCATGAACCCATGTTGTGAAATACTTTGCTCTAAGCTAAAAATGCCCTACGATTTTGTGGAGCAGTGTCATCAGAAAGCTGGCAATCTGCATTGTCCACCTTTTGACCAGTTAACTTGTTTTTCAGATGAAAAAATGTCAATAAACAAAGTTTAAGCATTTGTCAGTTCTTCTTATCCTAGACCGAGAGGCACTCTAAGTAGCGGACACATTACCAAATTATTAGTATTATTGCACATAACCTGTCATTAAGGTTCTTTATCAAAATACCCATCACAAAAAAAAGTTTGTGTTTAAGATATCATATAGTGTAATTGGTTTACAAGTTGAGCTGTTTTAAAGTTATTAGGCCAAATCAGGAAGAGCAATATGTCTCTAAATGAAAGTATTAATACAATTTAAGGAATACCACAACCTTAATTTGTGAAGCTATAACTTCCCAGAAATAAACCATGACCTTCAAAGACGATAAATGAAAGTGAACATGCATGTATGGATCAAGCCAACTGTGCTTGTAATGGGTCTCCAATATAGTGAAATGTGATACATAAAGGTTAAGAAATTAAATCAGTTAATTACTTAAAACTTTAGATAATACATTTTCAATTATAATTTGAACATTTGGTTTATTGAATAAACAACTCAACTGACAACATTCAAGAGTATCTTAGTTATCACAATATTGCATAAGAGTACAATACAGCATATCATTTATATACCTGTTATTCAATTTTGAAACAGAACAAAATCATTCGACAGAAAAAACCCTGAAAAGTACAGGTTTCAGTACAAACTACATAATGCAATTATGTGTAAAAGGATTTTGCGCTCCATAAATTAAGGGATTTATCACTGTACAAAACGCATGTCCAAAAAGGCACCATTATAGGACATAACATGCATAATTCCACAGAAATGCAACACCACATGTATACTATCACAGTATATAGTGGTAAACAATACAGAACACCTGATTTACAGCCATCTTAAAACATTGAATAGCTATCGCTTAGATTATTGCTGCAGAAACCCCATGCGCATTTTATCAAGATATAAAGCAGCATTATACCATAAACGTATTCACATCCTGCATATTCCACCCTTTATTTCTGAACTCTGAAAATCTATTAGGGATTGCATAAAAGATATGGTACACATTGCCTGAAAACAGCCCAGCCTTAAAAAGTGCATAACAAATTATAGGAATTACAGAAGTAATTTAAGCAAAATTATAAAAAAATAAGACTTCAAAAAACACACAGGAGACAGTGGTCTATTCAGTAACAGAACACTAAAACAGACAAATTGTGGTGAAAAAAAATCCAAGGCACATCACCCCCCCCCCCCCCCCCAACTTGTTTTGCAGTAAATTACTCACTTTTGAACGAGATGCACATTGCTTTAACAGATATTTCCACAGTAAAAGGGAACGCATCTGAGGACCTGATACAACTTTAGTTAATTTACATTAATCGTGCCACCAATTCACCAATTGTAATGTTAACAATGATGTGGTTGCTGTATGATTTAAATGTGATTTCAATGCTCAGAAATTGAACAAATACACAGATTTAAATTAGTTAAGAAAAACTTTATTACATTCATACCACATCTTCCACTCTGCATTTAAAAGTATACCACAGCATTTCCCATCTCTCACTGAATGCCCCACCATTTTTGCACAGACAAGTTTTTTCCATAACCTGTAACCAGGCAACGATTGGCACATTCCTCCCAGCGACAAACACGGCCCTCTTCCAACAGGACGAACTTCCATTCCACGTAGCTCTCTGCAGGTAGGCCCACCGGCACACTCGCCCAAAAACCGTCCACGGTCCTCTCCATTGGCACGAATGTCTCCCAGCAACCGAGCTCCTGCAAGTTCCCCGTTACAGCCAGCATCTGGGCTGTGGAGTGGGTAAGGTAATGAATGCAGAAGGTCACATTGACCATGTGGGGAGGATCGTTGCTGCTGCTGCGACTGGCATCACCTGCCTGAGTACGAACAGCGGTTTCGTCGGGTTTGTCATTATCAGTAGTATCACCGTGAGTGTCCTTGGCATCTGCCGTGGGGGTCCAATCATGTTGTTGCTCGTCCGAGTTCATCCAGGGATCGGCCTGGTTGTTTTCCTCAGCCACCCATTCGTTGTTGTCCATGGTCGCATCCATGATACTAATCTCAGTCTTCTCGTCGCCATCTTCATCTGCACACGTTTCCTCTTTCCCATCATGCCTCTTCTTCCTTCCGGACAGCTCATCAACCTCCTCCGTGGCCTCCTGGTTGGCGGCAAGTTGCTCAGTGAAGCTATCGATTTCGCTGTTGTAGCTGTCCTCAAGCTCTTTTGCGGAGACGCCGTCGCCCCACGTCTCGCAGACAGCCTGGTACAGCTGCTCATTGGCCACATGTTCATCTTCGCTCTGCAGTAGCTGTTGGCTGAGAGATTGCCCGTCAGGGTCACAAGTTTCAGGAAGATCCCCCCGGTGATCTGTGCAAGCTGTCATGTCTTCGTATACGTGACTGGATGTGCTGCCATTAATGTCAGCGGATTTGATTGGATGGTGCGAGGCCGAAGGCAGCTGCTGTGATAATGGCAGGGTCACTTCCTGTAAGTCGGTCACAATGGTAATCTGTTTATATTCCAAACACTCTTGTTCGCCAGGGTTCTTCTTTCCTTTGGCTGACAACAGATAGCCATCTGTGTGTTTCTCATTGTCCTCAACATCTTCAAAGGTCTCAGACTGACCAGCTTGAGTTTCAGTCAAACGGTCCATCATGGTATTCGTCTCAGTTTGGAGAACCTCATCCTGTGCGGTTGTCTCTTCAGACAGACGTTCACAGTTATAAGGAGGGGGACGGGATAGGTCGTCCAACAGCAACGCAGGTGGGACGTCCATCTCCAGAGTGGTTCTCTTACAGGTCAATATTATGTCTGTGGTGAAGGCCTCATCTGTCAAATCCACCCAGGTGGTCTCCTCCTGGAGGAATGGTAGACATTTTTGATTTAAATTAAATAGACATCAATATATAAATTAAGCTATTTATATGGTGACTGAAAATGCATATGATCCATGTTAAGATAACAAGATACAAAAAATAAACTCAGAGAAGGCATATTTACTAAAGGTATGTTTCTTTTAATAGTGGGCGCACCTCAAACACTGATAGCAATTTGTACACACTGAGAGGAATAGAAAACAGTGTAGAATTTGTAGCAGATAGCTTACCATCTCAGGCTTGTTCTGGTCGAATTGTTCCAAACTCTTAACTGTAACGTTGTGACTGTTGCGTTCACAAGAGTTACCAAGATCTAATGTCTTCTCAGGTCCATTACTGGGGGCACATTCAAGAGAACGACCGACACATTGTGGGTTCATTTCCGGAGCACCACAAATATTAATGTCAGTGTCATGACCGGGTACTCTCCCTGCCACCTGGTCACCAGAAAGAGTGTGACTAGAGTCCCCTACTTGGCATCCTCTTCTAGAGAGCAGACCCTGAGTGTCAGAGGGTTTAAGTTTGGATCCACTTGAGGCAATGTGGCAGGACTCAACTGTGCCACAACCAATTGTGACTGAAGGACTCTGAATAGAGTCAGCATTCTCCTTCAGCTCTCTTTGGCCCAGGCCGTTCTTTTCTATGAGTGGATGTAAAACAGTACTGTTAAGTATTCATTTAGGTTTAGCAGACATGAGAAAACAGCATATGTGTGTGTTTTACAGCCTTAAGATGCTGAGGCTCGCATATTTAGCTGTATAGTATATCTAGAACATAAGGCTACATAATGTTAAGCTTTTTTTTTTTAACTCCAAGACTGAATTTAACATAGGCGCCACGCACTCTACAAATAAACAGGCTTAATCATGCCCAGGGGTTGGCAATCAGTGATAATCTGTATAGGCTGTGAGTAATTTAGGATGATCTCATATACTTAATTCTCTCACACACAGATACACACGCTTTTAGCGGTGTGGAATGTGAACGAATTGGCATCAGGATGATTACGGCAAAGAAATAGGGCTCACGAATGAATCGATGATCACGTGCGCGAACACACAGTCACATCAGATCTTGGTTTATGGTACATGTAATTTCGTCATTCTCTAGCCTATTTTGAGATTGATTTAGCATACACCCGTGATAATACACCTTGGGCTATTTTTAGGCTACGCCATACAACCCATCACATCAAAATGTTTCTTAATAGGCCTACTGATATTTTTTATTGCCCACCTTTAAATTCTTCCTCTGGGTCTGGCTCATCCTCCGTGACCGAGGAGTCGTTCTTCTCCGCTCCAAACCTGTTGTTTTCGGCCGTGGCATTTCTCCGCTTTCCCTTAATCCGATAAATGATAAAAGCGGCCAACACAGAAAATAAGACAATCGTGGCCGCCGCCACCGCGGGACCGTGCCTGGCCATCATGCAGAACAACGAAGCCAGATCATAGCGTCTTTCCAGAGTAACGGTCTTACTGTCTTTAAACGCCATTGTAGTCTTCCCTTTATAGCCTATTGTAGATAATTCCAAAGCGCACCTTCAACAGCTGCTGCAAACGACCATTAGATAGCTGACTATTGCCGTCGTGTAATCTGCTGTGTATGGAGCAACATTTAAACTGACCTCTGTTGCGACAGAGAGCTGCAATCAGGTGAACCCTCCTCATTGGCTAATGAGATCATGAGGCTTTCATTCAGAAATTGAATGGCATTGACGTGACATTTGAGAGCATCAGGTTAACCCTGCTCATTGGCTAATGAGATCATGAGGCTTTCATTCATAAATTGAATGGCATTCATGGAGGTTTCGTTCATTCGTGAATTTAACGCAATGTTGTATCATATTACTCGGTGAAAAGGTCAAGTGTGGTGGCAGTGTTATCACTTACCAAAGGTGGAATAATTTGACATAATTTATCTGTCTCATTCTTTTACATCACAAACCTGTAATTTTAAGAGGTGTGTAGACTTTTTATATCCTGTATATATGCAATAGAACACATTCTTAATGTATTAGGTAATTAACGTATGCTGCCTCAATCTTTCCATCAAGGAGGTTGTATCAGTTGTGAAATACAAATCTTCCTTCCCAGACTTACACCAGCAGCTCCTCATCGAGCACTGATTTGAAAAGATTCAATTAACCCATTTTCAATACAATTGTGGTGAAAGCTCCATTGGTTCAGAAAAGCTTCACCTCGCTATCATGTTATCTGATTACCCAAAAGTTAATATTACGCTGTCAGTTTAAGTTTAGTTGTGGTAAACGAATGAAGTGTTACCCTTCGTGATCTTTCAGCAACATAATCGATTACGTCATTATCGTCACGTAATGAGTGAGACTTCAAAATAAAAGAGCCAATGTCAATATATTGAATTGTGTATAATTCGTTGTACAGACAGTAATTCACTAAGATTTTATATCATTTTTTTATTTGTCCTGAATGCAAAGAGCATTTAACGGAAAAATTATATGTAATTAATTTCATTAATGTAGGCAATATTAAAGTATTTTGAATGTACAGACAATTTTGGTAAATGCATTGCCTTATACATAAAATTATATAGAGTGGCCAGCGTGACATGGCATTCAAAAGTTACTCAAATAGGCATATAGAAGCCATATAAAATGTCAATTAACGGGAGAAAATAAATGTTATAACTAGCAACACAATTCCAGACAGCATTTTTGGTTGCAATGTTATCCGGATGAGGCCTATGCAAAATGCTCTATAAAAAACATCTATAGAGTGTGCCACGTGACATGGCATTCAAAAGTTTCTCAAATAGGCCTATAGAAGCCATACAAAGTGCATGTCAATTCACAATAATTTAAAAAAGTACTTGGCAGTTTATTGGATGATCCATCTGGTCGTTTTTGTACGTTTTCCCTGTCTGCACACCTGAACCACGACCGCAAAACTATAAACACAATGCTGATTTGATCAAGATGGCTTCACAAGGTTATTGCACCTCTGGATATGTCATTCTTCCATCATACACTCCTTTTAGTGTGCACTTTTTTGTGCCCCGGTCACATCCATAAGAACATGAATATGGTACATTTGAATGCACTTTGCCATTGTCTTACTTGCAGTTGCATCACAGCCCACAGGTAACAGCACAAACTTAGTTCTTAAGTATGGCACAATGTGTAAATTATTATATATAGAATTAATGCTAAATTTGGTTTGCCTATCATCACTATAGCATCTTAACTGTCCTGAAGGGGTGGATTCCTCCCTCTGTGTTTCCTTCCCAAGGTTTCTTCTCTTTTTCCCCTATGTAATTTTATTGAAAGTTTTTCCTTGCCTGTGGGGAGGAGCAGGTTAAGTTGTTTAGTAGACTGTACAACCCTCTGAGACTGCAATGTGATTAAGGGCTATATAAATAAACTTGACTCGACATTTTAGTCCACTGCATTATCACCTTTCTAAGCTCCAACAAAGTATCATCCAGACATTCCAGGGAGCCATGTTTGGATGAGGCAATTGCCATTAATATAGGGAATATGGTCTGTAGTGAAAGATTGATTGAGCACAACAGAGGCCATAATGATGATGATGTAAACCAAATTGCCCCTCGGGGACATTAGTTTTACTCTACTCTATAATGACATTGGTATTTAAGAAGACCATCCACGTTAAGGGATATTTCCAAGATATTCAAGTCTCTAACGACAGACTGGATAATGTGTAGGTGCTTCACCAACCCTTCCTTTACATTAAACGGGACAAACTCTACATTTGATTTTTCTTCTACACAAACATTTGTGTTTTCTAAGTTCTGGCTGTCAAAGGCATATCGGGATGCCCATTTGACCGCAGGATCTAGAGCAGTGACTCCACTGCATTGGGTTCACTTGGAAGTCACTTGTTCAGCCTGCCAAGTCTGATCTGAGTGAATCACGGTTTTCATCTTCCTCAATATCTGACTCTGTTGTCTCCAGATTAGCACAGCCAGCATTGTATTCATTGTCAGAGTCCTCGTCAGTTTGTGGCAGTGGTCTAGGAGTGTCCCCTACTGCCTCCGCTTCTCTATCTGACTGTCTCAAAATCATTGGAACACATTTAATTTGTGTAACAATCAGAATGGGTTGATTTACTTTTATTTGCATTTATTGTCTTTGTATTCTCTTTTTTGTCCTTTGGTAAAATGTTGCCCATGACAATTTAGTCCATATTCTATTTTATTCTCCCTTCCTTGAAATACAAGACATATGTGTAACCATTGGCTGTCTTTAATTGATCAAAAATAAAACATGAACCAACAAGTATACATATTTTATATTGTATACAATCCCCAACTTCTGGTGTTAAAACAATACATCTTGAAACTAAGCATAAGGCTTGACAACAACTTAACCTTTGTAGGTTACTTGTCCATTGGACAAGTGGCTCGTGATCTGAATTTACTAAAAGCAGATACACTTCTTAATGTTGGTAGACCTGCATTAACCTTTACCTTAAAATATTGCTACAATATTCCTAAAACGGCCTCATTAAGTACTTTGCCCACTTGGACAAATCATGAGTCACACTTTCATCTTAAAAATATATTGGTTACTAGCTAAACAGTGAACAATAGTGGTAGAAGTTTAAGACACAAGGTACAGTATGTTTGTGTAAACAATGCTGCAACTGCCTATTTCTAATCTAAATTTGTTTCAATACAGAGATACACTAGAATCAGATGTTTTTTTAACTATAAATAATGATGAAAGAAAAGGCATTTCATTTTTTATTGTGCAAAAACATGTACAAGATCAGTCTGCACATTAGGATAACGGAGGGGTCACAATTGCAGCTATGTGTAACTACAACGTAGGTTACCAGCTAAATGACAGACAAATGTCTTGAAACGTTTTTAAAAAGATTGTTGTGAATATTGAGCGTTCGTTGCAGAGGATACGGAAAGGATGTCCTGAGCTTAGATCTGCAGGGAGCAGCTGCACCTTCAGAAGGAAGGACGACCACAGCATCACTACAGGGTACATGTTAGGGAAAACAGGGAAACAGCTGAGATCATATACCACGAAAGTTACTGTACTGTAGAATATACACTAACACATTAGGCTATACCTACTGAGTCTGCGATAGCCTATATTTACAGTAGCACGACTTTCTCCTATCTGCAATTATTGCAAGGCGTTAGCTACAGGCTAGTGCATCCTATCTTTAACGACTTTATCCTGGCTGGGCATATTGGGTAAAATATCTATTTACGTCTCTCAAACTATATGATGTAGCTCATATTAACATATCAAACACACTCTTAATCGATGTATTCCGCCTAAATACACATTTAGGCAAACAATGAAATAGACTCACCTACAACTGCGAAGCCATGACCGCGGATGTAATCCTTCTACGATGACGTGAAGGAGCGGAACAAGCGACTCCCAGCTGCCAATCAAACGTGCGACTCTGCCACCTCTCAGGCAGGCAGACACATTTATGAAACTAAATATTTCCGTCTTTTATGTCCATTTTCCATTTTTCTAGACAACATCCCACAAATAGAACATTTAAAAAACAACTCCAAAATTTTAGTTTTACATTAAAAAGGTGACCAGATAATACAATCTAGAAAATTGAAATACACTTTCACATGTTTATTTTACATTTTATTAATAGACAATTGAAATGATAAGCGGTACACGGACCGTTCACCCTCACAGACTTTGATGCGCGTTCCGGCTCAAACCCACAGACTTCTTCTGGAGGTCATGAACAGCGAGCGCTCGTCCGTGTCCGAAGTACACACATTATCCATGTGAGGTGACATCGTCGCCATCATCAAATGTGTCAAATATAATTGGCTTTATACGTTTTTATATATTCATTCATTCATTATTTTGTTATGTCATATAAAACTAAAAACAGGATCAGTTTCAATCTTGGTTTCAATGCCCGTGTACCGTACCACATTTCCCATCATTCTTTGCTTGAGAGATGCTACGTCATGCGATGTTATTACGTGACAATGCTTCCTGCTTGGGAAACTTAAGATAAGTGTCGTGACAGTTCCGCGAACGGAGAAGGTAGGAATTTATTTTGACTGGGACGCTAGAATACTTTAGTTTATTAAGTTACTAGTGTGCAGTATCAGTCATAATCTTGAGAGTATCTTTCTTACAGTGTTATGGAGCCTAGGCTAGCTGTCAGTTACCGTAGCATTATGTAGGCTAGCTAAAGGCATACAGGTAGGTGCCTAGCATATTAATGAAGGATCTTCTTGATAACATTAAGACTCCAAACACAAAACCTGTCATATGTAGGCTACTAATACTCGACTCTGAAAATTAAATTTTATGAGAATAATTTGGGGGAAAAACGAAAACTTATATTAAAATAATAATGTTGTATATTTAAATTAGCATTGGGGTTTTAGTAATTGTTAGCTACTGCAAGAATTTGGTGAATTTTCCAAGAGGTAGGACATAGTTCAGTTTGGATTAAAGTAATACTTATTTGCACTAGCTGTCTGCTGTTGGCTCTATAGTTGCAATGCATACATTAATGTACGTTAAATAGACAGTACAGCCTTAAGCCTGAGTGCAATGTATTGGCTTTCTGTCTCTATTTGGCAGTGCTATTCAGGGTGCATATACATCAACTGTTTGTTTGTATTGCAGTCACAATTAGTTTGCATTATCTTTTATATTCTCACCAGTGGTGTAGGCTATGAGTGTGTGTGATGGAGGACAGACATGGGGAATTGGACTACCTGATCCAAGATGAAGATACCCTCATTGAGGGGATCAGCAACCAGGTTTTATTTGTAGTGGCAATCTGTGTTGCATTTCTAGGAGGCCTGCTGACGTTGCTCTGCAGGTAATACCCATATTTGTCTAAACAGTAATGCAAACAACATATGTTATACCGAACTTATGTGACTAAAGTCATTAATTGTCAAAAATTGTCATTGTGTGAGAAAAGGTTACCTCAACTGTAAGAAATTAGTGAAATCCGACGGGTTTCAGTTAATTGTTGTTCTGCATCATTCTCTGCAGAGAAGAGCAGCTGAACATTCATCCTGAGAATCAAGAGCATGTGCGGGCCATCCGCCAACAGCTCCAGACTGAGCAAGTAATAATACTGTTTATAAAATCAATATCCATTATTTACATGTATGTTCAGCAGGTGCTTTTAGTAATTACAAGCAGGTAGGGTTCATGTATTGTAGCTGAAGCATGATTACAGGCCAGGCATGCACCACTCAAGACTTATCTGTATATGTACAAAACATTATAAAAACAAATTATTATTTTAGTCTTTCACTTCCTTACTTTCACAGGCTTCACTGTGCATTAGTGGCATGTCTAGAGGCTGTACAAATATCAATGCAATATATACAGTATCTCACAAAAGTGAGTACACCCCTCACATATTTGCAAATATATGAGCATATCTTTTCATGTGACAACAATGAAGAAATTACACTTTTCTG
>JAODLL010029233.1:0-49035 GCA_026546735.1 Forbesichthys agassizii | reverse complement strand
ACGCTGCTACTAGCCATCAGCGTATCCCACGCTGCTACGAGCCATCAGCGTTTACCACGCTGCTACTCGCCGGCCCTCACCAGCGGTTGTTCCGACACCTGCTGACTCCTCAAGAAGAAGTAAATAAAGACTGTATTATTTACTTTCCCTGTCCACTGCCTCTCCTTCCCGCAATTGGGTCCGCCTCCCTCGACCGTATCCTGACACACAGTCAGGATCTTGTTGAAATTAACTCCAGGATACAGATAATTTCACAACCCCAAACGTATTTCAGTTAAATTATTGTGGCCGCATCAAATTGCGTATATAATTGACTGTTGCAGTACGATAATTATTCATTAACACCTTTACATTTTTTTGTGACATTTGTTATATTCTGGTGTCTACTGTTAGGTGTAGGTGAGTTTTCTGGAAAATATAAGCACTGCAAGTGTCAAATACAGTGCCTGTAGCTCTTGAAATTGACGACAACCAACTCAAATCCATTTGAGGTTTGACAGTTTGCTAACAAACCTTGAAATCAATGCTAGAGCCACTTTCACCTTAATTGAAACACTTTTTCTACATTTTTGCACCAATTACATATGTGTTGATTCTGGAGAGGTTGGTGGTGCAACACAATGAATATATATTATCACTTGCTCCCTTAGAGAAACACCATTGCACAATATTTAACACCTTTTTCTTTATGTTTTCATATCCTTACTGATTGTATGTCAAATAGTTCTACTGTATGCACACAAATCATGAACTCAATCGACTTCAGGCATATTTTTTAATTACTTGAGTAAACATTTAGTGTTATCTTTTTGCATATTGGAGAAGCTACACTGTAGCTATTAGTGTGAGCATACATTTGGTATACTGTGTATACTGTGCATTTTTTTGTATTTGCTAGTGTAATGTGTTCTAGTAGCACACATAAACACAATGTTATAATGCCATTATCATCAAACTATAATTCATTATCCCTATAAAATGACCAACCATATCTCTAATTTGTCAGCAAACATCTTTATTGGCCTCACACATTTTATTTGCAACTAGTGATAATAAACAGCACTGCCTGTTATTGATAAGAGGGTGTGACAGACTTTGCCCAAAATGGCTGTCAAGAGGGCCTTATCACCATGGAAGGTGACCAGGTAGAGGAACATTACCCAGAATAGTTGCACCATGTAATCATCGATATTAGTCCTGTGTGCGTGTGGCTGTTTCCAGAGAAAATACATCTGTCCAGTGTGAGATATTGATTTCATAAGACTGTCAGTAAAGCCAGCGGTGAACCTCAGCTATAAGCAGCAGGTCCCATGTCCAATACAAGCTCTTTGAAGACATGGGACTTGAACAGAAGTGTGAAACCTTTCAACGATTCTCAATCCCCTAATGCTCCAAGGAAATCCAATTTCACGTGGCCATAATTGAAATTTATTTTGTCACCACAATGGCAAGTGGGACGCCATTTATCAAGCTCTCTTGCACTCTTTGTTGTGCTGGGGGGATTGGGGCATGGGGGAGGGTTTGCAAAAGATAACGTCCTTAACTGATGTTAATATATGAAGCAAACAATGACACCAATGTTGATTTGTTCAGTATATGGTGTATTTTGCTGATGGGAAATCTAAAAGACAGGTTCCCTTGGACCTGCTATGACAGTAATAAACTGTTGGGTCTTTTGGGAGTATTTATAAGGGAGCATTGCAGCATGACTCAATTTTCAATTATTCATCACTGGACAATGACAACTCACTTCTTATTATCCATTTCAATTTATTTGGTTTTACAATCCATATAAACGACTTTATAGCCCATAATATATCATTGTACTTCTCTTATACAGATCTCTGCATGTGCTACACTTAAAACCAAGGCCCATTTTAATACAGCCATCACAGCCTCTCCTGATATATCAACATTAGTAATTCCATGGCTGCAGAGTTGCACCCACTGTACAGGGCCAGAGCTTGGTCCTGAGGCAGTCATACGATCGCCCTTCAGTGCCCTCAACCGTGCTAGGAACACGGAGCATGAAGAGGTCCATTACCACTGCTGCTTTTCCTCCACCCACATCCCCACCTTCCCAGACATGGTTAAGATATAAACCAGCAGAAATAACACTCACCGCTTCCTCACGATGCCATGTAGCTCCGGCTGTACTCTAGAATTGCGAGATTCCTTAGTAAATGAATCGTGCTGTGAGAGGACGGTCATTAAAACGAAAGTGATCCATCACATTAGGGGTGAGGGGGCTTTCAGGAGGGTTATTACATATTCTAATATGGTAATTTAAAACTGTAATTGGGCTAGTTAGTTTTTTTATTTTATTGTAGCTATTTACTTGTGGATGTGTAAGTGTGTATATGATCCGCCTTTTATACATTGTTTATACCCAAGGAACTTCATGGCAACTTTTACCAATCCCAGTTCTGAGTTGTATTTGCTACTCAGCCATTAATTACGGCTGATCTTAAGTGGCAGCATTTGCTAAAATATTATTTCTTCTTCCAACTAATTGAGAGGCACAGTCCTTGTGCATATATAATGTGATTCACAAAATGGCAGGTGGGGCGCTTGACAGTAGGACTCATAATTCCTGGCCCCTAGAGGCAGGCAGGCGCGAGGGAATGGAGAAGTTTTTGCTTTAATTGTTCAGGCACTGAGCAGACCATCCATTTTGTCAATGCAGGTGCTTCAACGATAGCAGGCGGCTGCTGTCTCTCCTTTGTCTCTGTTTATAGCCTGATGGTGAGGTCTTTGTTTTGTGAGTTGCATTATTTAGCCTGTGTAGATGTGTTGGGGTGCTTAAAATTGCATTGCATGTATTTGTTTTATGTTTAATAATTCAAATGATGACACCGCCCCAATTGTGCCCCACATGTCCGTCGTCAACGGAAGCACACTAACATATGCTCATCATTATGTGTAGGCAACTAGGCGTGTACATATTTAGTAAATAGCACTGACTTTATATTCATTTGGTACACGTGTGTGTGGGGCTTATTTCAGTGCTTTGGCTCCAACATCTGGCACTAGTCTGATTGGTGTGGTGAGGCCTTAGGCCTTTCATCGGTGATAGATGACACCTATCACAACCTGTCAGTGGGGACCCAGCCAGCCAACTAGCTGGCCAACCAGCAACTTCACTGGATAGGGTGGAGGAGGGGCAGCTGTTTATGAGTATAAACTAGTTTCCCTGGCTTTGCCCATTGCATCGTTTTCACACTGCCTGATACATACAGTATGTATACGAGCTTCCTGAAGACAAATAGGTTAGAGACAAATGATGGGTATATTAATGAGTGTGGTTTTACAAAGATTGTGTTTACACTGGCTACCTTTCAACAGAACTGTGTACTTTCCTACGATAATAAATCAGCATTACTATGAAAGAAGAAATGTCTTGACTTTTCTTTTGCGTCCCGATACAAGACTGTGATTCTCCCAGGCATCTGTCAACCAGCTTACCTTGCAATTCTTCAGTCCTCTAAATAATAGTTAATTACAAATAATGTGTTTGTACAATATACTGTAATATGTGTAATATTGACAGTGTCAAAACCGAGCTATGTTTGACATACAGTATGGCTGTTATGGAGACTATGTGGATATGTTTTACTTCTGTCAGGTGTACAACAGTGAATTCATTTGATTTTGTTGTTATTATATAAAACACACAGAAATGGGGAAAACTCTAAAGCTGTAATGGATTATAGAGAGTACCTAGGACAGGACTGGGGCTTGACAAAGTGCCGGCTCAGGGGCTGAGTGGCTTTCCTTGTGCCTGATAATAATTGATGGATGGGTTTTGTGTAGGACACTGACAGGCTGGTTGCCTGGCCTTTACCCTCTGCCAGTTCAACCCTTACATGTGAAATAGCCAATTACTTCGCCACCTATTGAAAGTAATGGGACGATGAACCAATGGCTACTGTGGGACATTGGGGAACCTTTTTTAGGCAGAGGAGAATAAAGATAAAAGTTTGGCCAAGTAACAGCAGCTGCCGTCCAGAGCTGATCCTGTCTTACCCTGGGCCAAAGAAAAGGGTCACACAAGTATTTTTCTCCTATAGCCAGTCTTTCTCCTGTATCGACCTAAAGTTTATGATCCATGGTACAGTCATGTTATACAGGAGATAATTCACAGGAATAAATCCTCCTTTTACAGGCTGTTAAATGGATAATGGATAAAGCAACCATAGATTCACGGGAAGCATTAAACACCATTTTTGTCGGGGAATGGAAAGTTGCGTGCTGAGCACAAACACTAGCCCAGCCACGTGGTATTGACATACACGTACGGGACACTGAAAGATTCCAATCTATTTCCTGAAATTACATTATCTGGGGCAACGTATGACTGCATCTAAATATGTATTGGATATGAAAGGGGCAAGAGAAAGATGGAAGCAATGAGGGAAAGATTCAGTAAAGACGCATAATAGAAAAGGTCTTCCAGATAGGTACAGAAAACTGTCCTGGACAGTCCTTCTTCGTAATTGGACAGGTTATTTTTATACAAGACAGACGTTTTGGGCTGCTGGCTGACATGTGCAGCCCTATTTCTCTCTAATTTTCTTGCTACCCCTTAATGCATCTCTATCGCTCATCTCTGCATGCACTTTGCCCTCCCTCTCTTGCTAACTCTCTGTCACTCTCTCCAACATCTCCAGGAAGGGGAAGTGAATTATATTTGGGAGCTCTTTAATTGGAAAGAGGTTCATGATTAAGATGGGGGATTTTGCTGTAACCAAAACCAACATGTTCTAATTTATAACTGTCGTAAATTCCTTCCCAAGTCTGTTTGTGTAAAGTCAAATTACCATTTCATAAGGCCATGTCACTCATATTTTCATTCATTTTTTAATTATCGCTCTTCAAATTTTCAAAAATTTAAATCTGTAAAAGGTTTCATTCATGTGTGTTCGAGTTGCACTTATACATGCCCTACATTGAAATCTATCTGTTGTAATGGGATGAGGCGAAACAACACATTAAGGTTACACGGTCAAAGACAAACAATATTGAAGATATACTTTATACCTACGTAACTAATAAACATCTACAGTATATAACCACATTTGAAATGAATGAGTGTGATTACTGAATGTGGGTCCGGTGTGTGTATCTGCTTTTTTATGGATGGCTGCAGGCCAGTGGTTACACCGATGTGGTTGAGTGGGTAGGAGGATCACTGCCCATCTCTTTCAGGACTTGAAAAGATGCTGAGTTATCATTGGTTGAGATTTCCACAAAACAACCATATTCATTCCCCACGTGCTCAAGCTACAGAAAAATACCTACAGTATAGTACAGTCAAATTCAAACCTGCACTCTATCTGATTTGTGGATGTACCATGTCCACCTAGAGGACAACCTGTAGTGAGAGATTATGCGTAATATGTTGCTGTGTTGGATACTGCTGGGCCTACTAATCACAGTTCTTTTCTGCCATTTACCTGTCCACTGGGATATGTAGTTCCATAGAAACTACACTAACTCACCACTGATGCACCTACAGTACCTTTGGGTCCTACAGATTACACTATATTACATTTTGAAAAATGATGTGATATTATCAACCTGGACGTGAATCTGTGCAAATGTCTACACATTGGATACCAGGACTTGTATATCATTATGGGAAAGTGCACCTCTAGTGTGAAAGTGGCCAGCCATGCCAACATAACAGTCACATTATAATGCATTGCTTGAAGGGGTATGGTCTTTTTTGTGCTGATGGTTCGTGGACCTTCTGGCAGTGTTACAGTGAGCCACATATCCGTCACTGATGCCATGATTGACATGGGCAATGGGGCCTGGGATTGGAGATGGCTGTGGAGTTTGCAGTCTGTGTGTGTGTGTGTGTGTGTGTGCGTGTGTGTGTGTGTGAACTGGGTTTCCTTCATTAGACAGGCCAGGGGAATGCCCTGGTGACCCTACACTGACCCTTCCAACACAATTACAAAGCACAGGCCCGACGCCGGTTATTGATGCCCACCGCTGCTGACATGAGCAGCTGTGATGGGTTGCCTCATTCACTAATGTCAGGCTCACTGAACTATAGAAACAAACATTAAAAGACAAACAAGAGGAAGTGGTTGGAAAGGTCTGTTGAATTGGAGAAGAGTCTGATTGCTTTTACTAATGGGGTTTGGGAAAGAGAAATAGACTTATTGGTATAGAAAAATAGAGTGTAGTTTGAGGTAGGGCATTTTTGATTAGTTCCTGCAAAATCTAAAGCAGGTATTAGAGTCAGTCATTGCGATAAAGTTTATCCATTGGACATGAAGCAATGTGAACACGGAAGATAGAAAGGATATTGGTTCATAATTGGAGCTAATATCCAAGATCCACTATAATGGAAAGGATTGTCAGGGGGGTGATATTTGGTGTATCTCTGATGGTGTATCTCTGATGGTGTAGGGTTTCTGTCTTCTTACCTGCGGTACATGTGTAACATTGTGGTGCTGTACTTCCCAACAATTGCATGTTGGCGGTATTTATGATGTAATATCCAGTTATGGGTCCAGAGCAAGGGGGAAACTAACCTGCTCCTTCTGGTTATCTTCTCATTTTGTCCTCAGCAAGTTAGAAATAAGCCCACATTCAGCCTATCGATTTTCTCCACCTCCTCTTGCAAAATGAAATCTGAAATTGTTTTCCCCTTTCCTCTCTCACTTTGGAGGTTGTAGCTCTCCACTCAATGTGCCGGCCTGTGTGTGATTTATATAATGATTTTCGTCCCCTGCTGAGCCCCAGGAAAACCGCAGCTCTGTTTTCACTGTATGCATGTTCATGCTTATTTAGTATTTGTGTATTTGGCACGCCACTTTTCTAACCGCCCATATTGCATGTTGGCCATAGCTCTGCATATCTTATGGCTCTTGATTCCAAATTGACCTTAGGAATCTCTATTTTCTACCTCTCAGGGTATTGGGCAGGGAGGCCCTGTTAACAAGCCTTTGTCCCTGCTCACTGATGGAGGGCGTACTGCTGTGGGAAAGTGGTCTATGTGATTAGTAAATTGTGGCTAATTAGCTAGATGGAAGGGTCACTGGCAATGGTAAAGTCAAGGGATTTGCTGAATGATGGGAGTGTCAGCTGATGCTAATATAGAGAAGGTGCTCAAAATAGCACATGGCTTGTAGTGGCTTTAATAGATAGTCATTAGAGCTATTAAAAGCGGCCAGCAAAGGCAAAACTCTACTTAGCTGTCTGTCACTCCCTATATCTACTCATGTTGGCTTCAGTGGTCCATGGATATGGGTGGGCTGACCTCGCAGCTCTTTAAGAGCAGTAAGAGAGGTTAATGAGGTGGCTGATCTAATGCCAATGTGAGCCACTGGTACAGTATATTAAAGAGTAATGCAACCTACAATTAGTTTTTTAAGATGTAAATTACATCAATGCTGGTGTTAATGTTGACAAAATCCAAATTTTTATCAACACAATTGCAATTTATGAGTTGAAAATGGCTCAACAAATTTGTAGCAAACCTGTAGTTTGCTACAAATTTGTTGAGCACGTGCACAGCCATGAAATACTTATATCATGAAATGAATTATCAATGTTTGGGTCTATGTCCACCAAACACCTTTTTAGCGCTGAAAACGCCTATTTTCAATACAAACCATATTTCAGCGAGGTGCAAAAACGCTGTGGGCTCTGCGTTTTTTTGCTATGTTTTAACTAGCTAGCACTCCCGGCGTTTTCAGCTGATAACATTTCAACTATTGAAACCGTGCTGGAGTCGTCAATGTCGTTTTTTGTGTAGCCTAGCAACAAGCCCTGGAGAGAAGCACTTTGGAAGCTCTCTGATGATGAAGTTTTGGACGCTCTCATCGCTAAAACCGCGTTTGGTGGACACGGGGCCTTAATGTTAACATTCCTCTCAGCCCTGGCCCACACCCCCTCTCAGCTGATTCTGTTTAGCATGTTTCTAAATGGTTCAGTGGGTGGAGTCAGGTTCAGAGCTGGGGAGAAGTTGCACTTTAAACCTGAGAGGAAAGAGTCATTGATCCTGCTGTTGTGCTATCAACGACTGGCAATCACAAAATGTTCCATTCCTCTCAAAAAGAGATTAGTATGATGTATGCTGGCAAACAGGAGGTTGATACTGATAAGGGAATGAGAACATAAATCATAAATATGATCCACTCTGAAGAGATTATATTTATACCAGAGAGAATGCAAAGAAAATGTTCAGTATTGCCACTGTCAAACATCTGATATAAAGGTTTTTTGTTAAGATGCAGTCTGGGGTTTAAACTTGAAATGAAATTAATTTTATATATAATAATATCAATACAAGACAATTTGTTGTTGTGTTGAGTGTGCCAGAATGTACGGCTCAGTGGCAGCTATAGATCCAGTGGACATTGTCCTCTGGAAGGGTGCTGTGGGTAATGCTGGTTAACGGGGATAACATTTACACTATTGGCAACCTTAAATGTATACCTGTCACAGATTGTGTTTAGCACTGATGACTTACATCTTCTTAAATTCTCTGTACATAAAGAAAGTCAACTTTGTCCTTATCCAATCACCAACAAAAGACACACAAACAGCTGCACAATGTAGTCAAAACTATGTTTGGGCATGTTTTTGAGAGACAGCAAGTAGACGACAAGCACGAGAGATATGCAGGTCATACTGTAGCATTAGAAAATATAATCTGTAAGTTTCAGGCTTTTGTTACTGTCATTTTTCCTCAAGATGAACTCGATAATTCAGACACATGGAACATCTTACATTAGGTTAAGCAATCTACTTCTACATGCTGTTTCAGAGAGCTGTTTGGGGCCAAGGCTGGATCTAATTAAAATACATGTTTTCCCTTTCCCACACGCCTCCACGCGCCACCTGTATGACGCGTAGCCAGCTATATCTCTGGTTGACCCCCGCGCTAGGGCCCAACAATTAGTTCACAAAATGGCCGATCATAAATCTCCCACGAGAAGGGGTTGGCAGGGTGACCCTGAGGTGAGCTCCACAATGAGGAATTAAACACACGGTATTAGCTAGCAGGGTTTTATGATGTCAGGAGTAATGCAGGGTCAGCACAGTGCAGGCATGTTACTATCTTGGGAGCTGTGGGCGATATTATTGTGATGGTCTATAATATAACATGCAAAATAATCAAATTCTGCTCTTTACTCATTTTTGTAACAGTTTCATAAATGTATTCATCAACATAACATTTGGTTGCCTCAATGCATTTATTGGGAATTATTGTGGGATAGTGATAATTTCCCACACCTCATACATCGTTTATGACAGTGTAGACATTGATTAAATATAGAAAAGTACATTTTGAAAACACATTATAAAGTAATTGTTATGTAGGAAAAAAAATATATACAGAGTATTCACAGAAGATCTATTTTCACACTATAAATCTTGTCTTATTTGACAATAGTGCATTGCAGTAATGGGAAAACTGACTGCAGGGTGACATTGCTGAGCCATTGTCGGTGGGTACGACAAAACAATCTGGTTTTCTATTAGCTGTGGCATAAGTAATGCTATGAATACACATTCATGAGTAGTACTGAGTATATTCAATTTGTATTCTACGTAACAGTCCATAGCTATCATTCATACAGCAGGTGATTTATAGAAATATGTTATGCAGCATTCAAGCAGACAATCAGCTGTACAGTGTTCTACAGGAATAATGGCCTACATCATCTGAATACCTGATTATGTTTTACAGGGGGCTCTAGTCAATGTATTATATATTATAATTTAGGAGTATATACTTTATACACTATATTGCCAAAAGTATTGGGACACTCCTCTGAATCATTTGATTTCAGGGGTTTGAATCATTTCCATGGCCACAGGTGTATAAAATCAAGCATCTAGGCATGCAAACTGCTTCTACAAACATTTGTGAAAGAATGGGTCGCTTTCAGGACCTCACTGAATTCAAGCGTGGTACTGTAATAGGTTGCCTTTGCAATAAATCAATTTGTGAAATGTCCTCACTACTAAATATTCTACGGTCAACTGTTAGTGGTATTATAACAAAGTGAAAGTTATTGGGAATAACAGAAACTCCGACACAAAATGGCAGGCCACTAGGGCTGTCCCGAATACCATTTTACAGGTTTCGAATACTTGATGGTATTTCCGAACGAGTATTCGAATACTATTTCTAAAAAACACTATAATTAGGAAAAATAAATGAAATAATCTTTGATTTCTCCTGTATTACCCAATAAAAGTGTGTGTTGAATGAATAATTTCGCTCTCTTCTTACAAACAGAGCCAATTGCAATCAAATGTGTTGATGACACAGTGTAAGGCAGGCAATTACATTACAACATGTGGGTTTATACGGAGACAGTAGGGATTAATGGGAAAACATGCATGCATAATGTTAAAAAACGAATACTCGAATCCCAATATTGAAATCGAATACATACCCAACAAACGGATACCCGAATAATCGAATATTTGGGGCCAGCCCTACAGGCCACATAAAATCACAGAGAAGGGTCAGCGCACGCTGAGGCAACTTTCTGCAGAGTCAAGAGCTACAGACTTCCAAATAATGTGTGGCCTTTAGATTAGCTCAAGAACAGTGTGCTTCATGGGATGGGTTTCCATGGCCGAGCAGCTGCAGCCAAGCCTTACATCTCCAAGTTCCATTGAAGGAGCTGTCGATGCATCATCAAACCAAGACATATTGGACAATTTCATGCTCCTAACTTTGTGGAAACAGTTTGGGGATGGTCCGTTCCTGTTCCAACATGACAAGGTCCTTAAAGGCATGGATGAGCAAGTTTTGTGTGAAGGAACTTGACTGGCCTGCACAGAGTCCTGACCTCAACCCGATAGAACACCTTTTGGATGAATTAGAGCGGAGACTGCGAGCCAGGCCTTCGTCCAATATCTGTGCCTGACCTCACAAATGCGCTTGTACAAGAATGGTCAAAAATTCCCATGAACATACTTTATCTTTCTATCTATCTCTGAGAGAAAGTGTGGCCTTTTTCCTGAAACCATGATTTGTGAATATTGCCCCCCTTTCCTCTAATCTGCTGTGTTCTGTGTGGTGGAAACTATTCCCAGTGGGCTATTGGAGGGGGCGGATCATTTATCTAAAATGTATTAATATTGTTCTACATTAGCAGACTGACCCTCCTAGCCATGTAAAGTAAATAGGGAAACTTTGACCTGCGTTGACTCAAGACCTTGATATTGACTCTTAAGATAGATTATGAGTCAAGGGGTTTGTGTGAAATGTAAGTGTTTTGTGTTTACCTTCAAGACATGGAGATGACGCACGTTTTTCCCCAGGGAGTATAGACGTACATTGATGGACTGACTTTTGTGTCAGTCCTGCAGGTTTTGATGCAGCAACATTTGATTGACAGTACATAGGATTTATGTTCAGTTCAGGGTTTATGACCAGACGAAAGACATGTTGGTGTAGGGGGTGGTATTAGGCATATACTGTATGTAGTAGACCTGTGATGCTCTAGCTCATGGTTGAACTACAGGATGGCTGTGATGCATGAGTAGTTGAGCTCAGGGTGTCATCCAGCCACCCAGTGAAGTCAATAAAAGGCCAGGTCTGAGATGTATGACATTATAAGGTGGCTGATACAAAGAAATATATCCTCATAATGTAGCAACTTTCCTCAGCGGCGTTGCACTTTAACTTGTGAATAACCGTTGTATTATGATGTTAAATCTGTTTGATGAGACCGCCAGAAATTATCAATCGTTTTTTGAATGGCCCATTTCTGCTCTGTCATCCAGAGCATTCACAACAGATATTGCAGTACAGTTGGTTACTAAAACAAATATTCACATGGAGGAGGGGGGTGGGAGGAGGGTGGGAAGGGGAAGGGGGGGTTACCTTTCTTTTCCTTCTGCCAAAAGGGCCCCATTCTGCAGATGAATATCCGCAGAGGAGTCCTTTGTCATAAGCTCTGTCACAAAACCTGGGGTTACCATGGCGACGACGAAGAGTGCTCATAATAGAGAAATGCTTGTGGACCCTAACACTTTATCATCTGACATGCAATGCTGTTTTTTCTGTTGAAAATGACAGGAAAAAATAATGGCCGTCTCAGGGCTGAGTGGAAGTGACGGTCGCATTATGTTTTTGGTGCCATTCGCTTATTTGTTGCTTTGTTATAAGTGAAGGAGTGTGAATGTAAGGATCCCCTCAAAGTGGATACTTGACTGAAAGGCCCCATATTCCAATTACCAAATGTAATTTCAAATGTTAGTTGGTCCTGGATTTTTTAACATGGCCTACTGTAACTTGATTGGCTGGAGGATTACAACATTGACATCATAATTAATATGATACATTATAAACTCTTTGACTTGTCTTGTTTTATGCTTTGTGGTTTCAAAGAGGAGGTTTGTTCCATATTGACAGATTTTAAAATTAGTCCAGCTATTTCTTGGGTCCAAACTATCTACAAACAATTATAATACTGTGGGTGACCTTCAATGTCCATTTTCCACAGCCACTGATATATTCTAACTGACAGAACTGACAGCAAAACACTTTATATTTTCTATACAGCTTTACAGAGCACACTTTTGTATTCTTAGTGTAACACTTGAGAGCATGTTATCTATAGGCCTACAGAATAGCTCATTCGGTATTCTTTGATCAAGATCAAATCCACATCGATAGACACATAGTTTTGCAAGCGTAACTATTTGTTCTCCTGGAGATAACAGTGGGCAAAGCTATGCTGTCTTTGCAATCAAATGTTTCAATGGTGTGTGAAATTGTGTTTCTCTGTGTTTCGGACATGCCTTTGTAAAAGTGAATAGATGCGTGCTTGATCAAAGTGTCACTCTTCTGAAACCCTAAAGAAATGCCACACATCCAGTACAGTACAAGGTTCAAAACATGAAAGCAATGGAACATGCTTTATTTCACTGCATTTTGTGCGGTTTGTGTGTCTGCGCGCACATGCTTTTGCTTGTTTGCACAACACCAATATGGACGTCAACATTAGAATATAAAAGCTCCTATAAAAGCACCTATAAAATAACATGTAATGCCTGTGTTCTACTCGCCTGTGTGAGGCAGCAATGTGCTTGTGTTCATTACCGTCTCTAGACGATGCAGATTCCACTCCATAACAGTCGTGTTGCTTTCGTCCACCCTTATGCTAATTCCACACGCTCACATTATCCAGGTGTTTTGAACATGTAGAGCCTTTCAGATGACAGTACATGATGTAATTAAGTAGGGTATTATTAAGTGTCAAATGCATAAAACACAGCAGACTCAATTGTGCTATGGGACAACATGTAAAATATGTTGTAGCCCACACTGAAACGTTACTCGTCAGACATTATCAGCTCCAGCCTCCTAAATTGGAGTGCCAGCACACTGGCATGCAGCACAGCATGTTAAAACAAACTGCCCCTCTCTCTCTCTCTCTCTTTCATTGCGTGGCCGTCTGCTTTTGTTGTCTTATCAGCGGGAGAAGAAAATAAGATTTCAACCCCCCCAGGTATCATCATAATTTCCGACTAATCTGTGTTCTGAAAAACAATCCAGCAATCCATTTGCAGTTGGGTTATTACCAAGACAATCTGTATGCATTGCATTTCTTCTCTGGAGCAACACAGTTTAGGTGACATTTTAGGCTTGTCCTCAGGCACCAGGTGACTGTGGCCAACCCAGAATGAGGAGGAGCAGAGCAGAAGGATGTGGGTATGTGCGTTACGGGACAAGGTAACTTAATAGCTTAGAGGAGAACAAGGAACAATCTCGTCTCAATATACAAATATACATTTCTGTTTGGAAGGCCAAACAGAAATGTATATAATGTACTGCCAAAGGCTAAATATAGGACTATTTTTCAATCTCAGGACAACTTGTCTGTTTTACGCATGTTTAAAATTAAACAAGCAAATACAGTATATTGCCCTTTTAAGATATGACAATTAAAAGGTAAATGCACTGCATTTACAATGTTCCATGCCATCCATGCAAGGTGCTACCTGACCACCTGGAGCAGTTACAGTAGGTGTCTTGCGCAAGGACACTTCCACTCTTGGTCAGGAGTTAGAATCAGCTACTGTACTCAATTATAGTTCTATTCGTTAGTAAATAAATTATAGATTATACCACACATGCACATACATTTTATTACAGATATAAAAGCTAGATTTAAAAATATTAAATATTGCTATATTTGATCTTGAAACATATCCTGGCCCCCCAAAACCCATATTGTGGCCCCTCCAGAGGTGCCCCCCCCCCTCCTTTTTAGATCCATTAATGTATGTAAAATGCCCCACAAGAAGTAGCCTATAGGATAATAATATAATAATAGCTTGTTCAGCCTCCATGCTGGAATCAGCACAACACCATAGTGTAGGATGTGTACAATCAGCTGCTATGACGGCTGACCTCTCCTGCCCTCTCTGCTGATTGTCTGTATGGATCTACTTTCTCTCTGCAGAAGGAACAAAACTCTTCCTCGATCACAGGCGTATCGACTGTGTATTGATGGCTGTTCAGCCAGCAGCGGGCATAGAGTGTGAAATCAATCAGGCGCCTGTTGTACATGCTCTCCGCTTGTTGTCAGTGAGGCATTGCCACCCCTGGTTTCACTGACACTCACCAGGCTATCCCTACTTTCTCTGTTCTTTTAGAAGAACAATAACTGCATGTAATTTGATTGATTTACCACCAGGTTGACCCTGGTTTTGTAGGCTATGGGCAGGTTTCACAGACAGTATAAGCCTTGTTTAAGACTAAAAGAAAGATTCAATGAATATCTCATTAAAAAACGTTCTTAATCTTGTACTAGGCTTATCTGTGAAACCGGCCCTATATATTTTACTGCTGATGTAGACTGTTCAAATCAACAGCCCCTCATTGGCTGTGTAATTAATGCCATATCACTGGGTTTCGTGGTGCAGTGCAAGATAATGTGAAGTGAGATTTTGCAAAGTGAACAAAAGCTCTGCGTATGACAGCAGTGATTATTTGTCATGGTAGTTAATTCCCCAGAGACGCCTTTAGACACCCCAGAGACGTATCTTTTGAAAATGATATTGTGTAGGAAATCTGCATAGAAACACTTTAGGTAAAATCTACTTTCAGATCTGGAGACCTTCCAGCCCCAACAACAGAACGCTCCAGACCCGGGTCCAAACAGGAGGGTCCTAAATGAATACCTGGAATATTGTTGTCAAACTACGATATTGCCTTGGGCAGTGTGCTGAATTATAATAGACTGAGGATAAACAATGTTATTCCACTATCTTGTGTGGCTTTGTAATGTGTATTATAAACCTGCCAACAGGGATAATGGGTGTTAGTTCACTCTGAAAGATGATAAGACAGAAAGGGTAAGCCCCTGTGGACAAATGGCTTCTATCAGGCGGTGAACATCATTGAGCGCCTTGGGCGAACGTGCCAGGCAGACGTCCAGACCTCCAGTGTTAAGAGCTACAGCAGTACACGTACACAGTTCTGACCAGCCATCTCTCTTCGGGGGCTATGCGCACTTGCAGCCCTACCAGGGTCGTCAGGAGAACAAGCACCGAGGGCTACATATCGGGGAGATGGGAAGGAAGAAAAACGACCACACTGCCCCAACCCGTTGTTGTTGTTGTTTATTTTATGTCGGCCCTGAGCTCCAGGGGGTGCAGTACAAGTGACCTCATGGGCGGTAGTAATGCGGGTCGCTCTAAGGTCACCCCGCTAAATGGGTGTAGGTGCAGGTGAAGTGTCTGGCGGTCAGAAGTGCTTTAGGCTGTAACACAGCGGTGGTCCAGGAAGTGCATACTTTCACCTATCACTGCGTTCTCGCTCCTTGCCTCGGAAACATTGCATTTAACACGGTAGACTTAACTTAGGGGATGTAAACTGTTGTTTTGTCAGTGAGTATGGAGTCTAAGGTTTATAGAAAGTAGCTAAATGTGTTATTATGGGGTTGCCTTTTATCTAAAGGAAGGTAAGAGCCTTCCACATCTTGTCTAGATAACAGGTTTTCCCTGGACTAAACTGGATGCTTGCATCTAAGCATTTCCTACAGTATTTGTGTCAGTAAAGGCAGGCGGTATATGTCTAATGTGCACTTTTGTTTAATCTTTTTCACAGAAGGAGGGGACTACTGTATGGGTTAACAATGCTGCCTGTTAGACGTGTTCAAGACGTTTGTCAAATACTGCTAAAAAAGTGAAAAATCCCAGGTTTTGATGTCTTTTTGAAAAGGCTTATTAGTAGCTTTGTAGGTTCACCACACATATGTCTTGTTTGTGAACATATCAAGCTCAACACTGAAGTTAACAGCCCCAACATACAATAAGATGTTTTGTACCGAACAGACATTCTTTCCACACTATCAATGATTTGCAAATTACACACCATTACATGCCATTATGTAGATTTGATTTTATACCTGTGGAGTTACTTTGACGAATTAAGTGGTATTACAAGAGCTTAACATTTTCCCTTATGCCAATAGAGGGTCAAATGAGTCTAAATTGCTAATTAATACCGCATTTAAATGGTTCAAAGACTAAAGAGAGTGATTGTTTGCTTTAAAAGCAACATTAATTGTGTTATTGTGCAATGGAGCCTTTATGCTATTTATGATTCAGGTGTACTTCATTATTTATTGTCATTTAAATACATGGTTAGCTTCCCATAGTCTGGTCACTATGACTTTGAAGCTACCACCTGTGCATTTGTGTGCATGTGTGTGTGCACGCAATTGCTGTTGATGTTGGCCCAACTACTGTCCAAGCTGTCATTCGAGAGACAGGCTGTGACTATGAATCCTTCATTTAATAGTGATAATAATTATTTAATTAATGATAATTGAATTATTCCAGAACCAGGTCATGTCAACACCCAGGAGAAACCACCGTTATGGGTTGGCTGTAGGTGCCCGGACCTCAGACACATCACACACCGCTCTCGCATCGCTGTAATGCTGCAATGCTGCAATGCTGCCGCTGTAATAGTTTTCCAATCTTCAAAGGCAAAGCCAAAAGGGAATTTCCTCTCCATCGGATGCATCAATGTAAGCCAGGATAACCTGTTGTTTTATAGGAAGTGAACTGTTGATTGGTATTGCTCTAAGCTATTTCCATAGCGATGTGCAATCACAGCCTCCTTCTAAAACCATCTGTCAATAGAACACACTTTCCTGTTTGTTGTCAAGGTTACCATAAGCTTACAGCTTAAGTGTTGGAAGCAAATAAGTCTCCTTGTATGAAGTTCAGTGAAGGATCTCTGACAAACATGATGGTCCAGAATTGTTCCTGTCATAGACCTAATTACTCAGGGATTAAAAGCCTTTAATCTTGCTGGTACTATAGGTGGTGGTTTTAAATGCAAAAGACCAAATGCGAGTGAAATTTAGAATTCTCCAAGATCACAACAAATGAATGAAGGTTGCGTTAATATGTTATTGATTGATTTGTCAGTTGCCTTTTATATATCTTTTTTTTTTAAATGCATCTCAATACAGCCTGTATCAGAAGTGATGCAATATTGTTGTGTGCTGGTGAATGACAGTCAGTGATATTTATCCCTGGACACAAAATCGATAGAAATGTCATTTGTGGCCACTGATTGTGATTTCATATTTCTCATTGACAGCCATCCAATCTGCTATCTTGTCTCAGCCCCATTGTGACAGTACTTTGCATTTGGCGCATGTGTGTGTGTGTGTGTGCGAGTGAGAAGATCGGCCACCATTGTGTGCCTGCTTGAGTATTATGGGGCAATGTGTGAAAGCACATTGGCTCAGTAAAGCTCAGTCACACAGCTGCATTACACACCTCACTGAATGTTATAGCTTCAGGTGTAAGGTGAGCTCAAATAACTGTTTGTCAGAAATGCAATTAAAGAAATCTCAAAAGGAGCCCATCATTGTTTAGAGTGATGGGTTTTCCATGCCCCCTTGGCGTGTGTCCCATTAACTGAGTGTTCGAACACGATTAAGAGCCTTTTTCTACTCGGGCAGGCAAAGGGCAGCCCACATGATAAACGACAGCTGGACAGGTGGGAAAGACAGTGGAGAGGTCAAAAGGACACCGGTGGTGGAGACACATACTTTGTATTTTCTTGGAGTATATAAATGTGGTGTCTTGCATTATGAGTATGACCCATTTTTGCCAAGGGTATTTGGATTAGTGTGGTGTGTTCACATTAGTGTCTGTGAGCAGAAATTGTGTTTTGCCTCCAGTTGTCATGAAATCTACAACTTTCAGCATACAGCAATTTGCACCGCTGTATGTCGAGATAGCAATCTGATGTCACGATTGTACAAGCACACGCAGACAAGTATTTTCACTACTCTGCCCCCTCTGGACAATATATACTCACTAAAGTAAACAATTTTACCTCCGTTTTTATTTGAATTGTATTATTATTATTCACAGTTCATCAGAATTGTTGGCATTACAGTAATAGTAACATGTCTATTGCCCGGTCACAGTGCAGGAAAAGGGTTTGATCAATCTTGTTAAACTGTGTCAAGATTGGTCACATCTCGGGTCATATCTGAAAGGCAGTCCTGAGTGTAGTATTCCCATGCTTTGAGAATGTTAAACCGATGGCCACAACGCACCCCAGGAGAGCCTTTTATCAGTCTTAATGCGCTGTTCAAAGAACATCTTTCACAACCCATGTCCCCACTGAGATGTCCTGCTTGACCGCAGGAAGAAGCTACTGTATCAGTCTCGCTTCACAGATGATGAGAGACAACCATTACCATGACTGATGTGTGTGTGTGTGTGTGGGGGGGGTCTTAACCTTTAGGGGTCACCGGCTGCAACATGCCAAGGCCCGCCCCTGAGTAAGTCTGTTTTAGAAGCACTAGTTGTATGTTAAGCCAAGACTCTGATATGGTACTTGTCAGCACATTCTGAAGCCGATATCTTTCTACAGGGAAAACATGTTTATCACTGACCCTGGATGCTTCCAGGCGGTTCAACTCTGCTGACCATGAACAAATAGTCGTTTGCGCTTGCAAACACTCTCTCACTCCGTTATCCCACTATCTGAGAGGACTGCCGCTACAATATTTCACGGTTTTCATCCACATCCATTGTAAGCAACACGCACACACACCTTTATCTCTGTCAAATGCAAT
Source organism: Forbesichthys agassizii (assembly GCA_026546735.1). Taxonomy (NCBI): domain Eukaryota; kingdom Metazoa; phylum Chordata; class Actinopteri; order Percopsiformes; family Amblyopsidae; genus Forbesichthys; species Forbesichthys agassizii. The sequence continues at coordinate 29,920 of JAODLL010029233.1, read as the reverse complement.
ATGCAATATCGCATTCCCCACTTGCTAGTCTCCCTACAAGACCCTTTGATGTCAAATTGACACTTTAGTGAACAGCACTTCACAGACTTGAGATTGCCAGGCAACCACATGATTTAGGGGGATGTATTCGTCATGATGTGGACTGGGTGTTGTGACTATGATGGGGATGATGCCTGCAATACTGTAAAATACTTATAGTAGTGGTATCTTGTGTTGAAAGGCCTCTGACTGGCTTGCCTGCAGGCAAGGAGGTAAAATTAAAGGCCAGAAAATTTGATTATCAGAGTCCCCATGCGCCTGGGATGCCCAGTAGTGAGCCAATAAGCTCTATTCCACACGGCATTCCCTGCAGCTTGGCTGGGAGGCCAATTTGTTAACAATTATTGCTCGTTTGTGCAGCTTCCTGTTAGAGGAAAAGGGCTTCCATAGCGGATAGTGAGGCTCTATTGTCTTGTAATTATCACAGTTTGAGGGGAGGGCCTTGGTTCTCTCCCACTACTCAGGTCTTGATTGTCAATTTGTTGTGGGTGTCCATTATCAGAGGCATCCGATAATGAATTCACCTCAATTCTAAATGTATAAAATATGATACTGTTGCCCTGCTGTTTTGTTTTCCCTTCATTTGAGTTTATTATTCAATTTCTCATCGCTATGGCTAAATCTTATTTAGCTGATATTAAATATATTCAGTCCTGCCATCCACATATTGTCTATTCAATGTCACACAATAGAAACACTGTAGTTCACATTGCTAGAGTAAAGATACTTCAGCCTTATGATTAGAGAACCGTTACATTGTTGACTTTTTCTTATCGCCTAAGTACATAGATCAAATGTAAATCTATTGTGTCGGCCCTACTTTTCATTATGTTTTTCGCTTGCACAGCAATATTGCCAGTAATAATGTGTTGTCTTTTCTTTGTTATTAATTGTCCACTGTAAATATAACCTGTGTGTAAACACCTCCAAAGCCTGCAAACACACATGGGTGCTTACAGAATAGCGGTCTGGTGCTCCGGCGTAGTGCTCACACAAAAAAGGCTTAAACGCGCAACGGCGCTGCCGCCTTAATGAAGCGCCGATGCCGCTCTCACCATAAGAGCTCTCCCTCTCCTTCCCACCCTCCCTCCCCTCTCACTCTCTCTGTCTCTCTTTCCCGCTCTCCCGAGTCGCCGCCCCCCTCATGAATGATGCTACCTGTCCCCGCCCCATTATTCATGAGCTGGCATCAGTTTGGTCATGTGCGCCGAGGCTTGAGAGGAAGAGGGGGAGTGTCGCCTAGCGAGAGCCACAACTCCGGCACGCGTGTGTGTACAAGTCAGAGAGAGAGAGAGAGAGAAAGAGAGAGAGAGAAGGAGAGACAGGAGAGATAGAGAGAGAGATAGAGAGAGAGGGGAGGGGAAGAAAAGCAACGGCGGATGCTGAAACTGCTACGACTACTAATGCCACAGCTGTTAGACTACATTGCTAGCCGTCATCTGTCAGATCACTAGCGGAACCCCGTTTCCCTGGCTCGGCTTGTGCTCGCGCGCGCCTACGGACTTGATTATGAGACGTTCCCGCTTCTGCGCGTGGAGTGCGTGAGCGAGTGTGTGCACGTGTGTGTATGTGTGTGTGTGTGTGTGTGTGTGTGTGGGCGCACGCGCGCGTGTGTTTGGGAGAGACCATGCCTGCGAAAGAGTGACCGATGAGAACCGGAGCTCCGGTCTGGACGGTGATCCCCTGTGTCTGCAACCACTGCTGGGGTGTATTGGACGCTTGCTGTTTCCACAACGACTATAATGGGCTGCAATCTGTGCACTTTACAGAAGAGAGAGGAGCACTACAAGCTGCTGTATGAGATTGCACAGGTGAGCTCGGGCATGCAATCAGCGGGTATGTGTGTGTGTGTTTGTTTTCTATGTGTTTGTGTGTGTGTGTGTGTGTGTGTGTGATTCGTTAGGAAGAGCCATTCTTCACAGCTGCTTTGGAATGATTCTTTGGGGGAATAAAGGGTCTTCAATTCAGTAGCTATTTGATGTTTTATATGAATGACTGAGTGTGAGACTCATACACAGGGGAAATTAGGTATGCTAGTCTACAGTGAGATGCCCTACTAGAGTATGGAGCAGTTGCACTAGTATAGCTGCCAGTTCATTCATCCTGTTGTACTATAGGAGCTTTGCTGAGGTTGACAGTTGTTCAGACTGTGCTTCTGAAGGATTACTTGCCTGAAGGTGAATTTCACCACTGTAGGCATCAGCAGTGTTGTGGTATTTCCACATTTTTATTAAAATAATGTTTCGGGAAAATGCACGGATCCTTGCTTTAGCCATTTGTGGTGACTTTAATGGCAATGGTCAGTTTGTGCTTTCACTATAAGCATTTTCTATAAAATAAATAAGCAAATTAGTATGATTCTTTTTTTAAATAATAGTTTTAATTATATTTGATATTAATCAAACTTCAGTGCTATTTTCTTACTGTAAACATAGCTCATGAAAAGACCTCTACAATGTCTACTAAAATGTATTGTTGACTTAGCCATGGTAGCCTTGGATCCCATAGCATCCATGGCATAGCCTATAAAACAAGTCAGAGAACCACACTGTTATTGTTGCACAAATCATTGTTACGTCGAGCACAACGATTAAAACATAAAAGGGCACTGTCATACATAATGAAGTGACTTTCCTTTAGACCCGAGTGGAAAGAACACACAAGTTCATGCCTTTGCCCGTGTGCTGCTACAGTATGCTTTTAAGATATGCTACCTTAAGAAGCAGAGAGAGCTCAGTCATGCCAGAACACAAAAGCATATCCTCATATCTCGTCTTTAGAGAAGCCACCTCTAGTCTCCCCACCTGCCTCCTCTCCTGACAGCCTAATAGATGCAGAGCCCGAAGTCTCCTGGAGCACAGCAGCACACAACCCCCTCAACAATAGTGCCTGCCTTCACGCCACTGTGATCACAGCCTCATTAGCCATTTTATACAACCGTCCTGTGCATTAATTAGACGTGAAATGTCTCTCTTTACCCTTGTGAAGAGAGGTGAAAAGGGGAGCGGGGGGGAGCTAAACTAGCTGGGTTAACTACCGCCTGTGGCTTACACAGCTCGTGTGTGACTGGCAGAGCTGCCAAACTCGAGCAGGGGGCTTCGTCGCAGGAAGCGGTACAGCTGGGATAATGTGAGGAGGCTACCATTGGAGGAGATGTGAGCGGAGCACTTTGAGAAGCACTGTGAAGCGCTTTCAGTCACTACTGTCCTGTCATAGGTGTGCTCCTTTATCGCTCCTGTATATGATCCCTTACCTCAAATCACTATCACACTATCACATTATCAGAGTTTGAGACGCTCGGGTAGTAGGGGCTTGCCCTGTTGTTGTTTCAACCCTAAACATCATATATGTTTCAACCACAAAGGCAACGCAAATGGAGAAGTGGTCTGTTTGAGCCTTAGTAAGGCACCTGCATATCATCAAGGGGCAGCGAAAAGACTGTCCTGTTTGCCGATAAGGCATATAAATAGTTCTGCTGTGTTGCCATACTTCTTTCTGCTCCATTTATTTAGGAAGGACATGTGGACCCATGTCTAGATTTAGCAGCGGGGGGATTGAAAGCGGTCTGGGTGGCCTGTATACCCAGGGCACAGTCACTCACTGACAGGAACTCCTGCATCCCTGTCTAGCCACTGGTTTATTGTGACAGTTAGTGGAACCGCCAAGAGAGTGCCTCACCTCCATCAGTAACTCCACAGCCATTGCTGTTTTGGAAGGAGAGGAGAGGAGGGGTGTGGTGAGGAGGGGAGGGGGGAGGAGAGGAGAGTGGGTGAGAAGAGGAGATGAGAGGAGAGGAGGAAATTAAGGGTGGAAATATAAGAGCAAGATTGGAGCAGTACACCTATATAAACCAGTGAAATCTCACTGGGGTGATAAATTAAGGAGGGCAGGAGATGGAAAGAAGCGGAGACTTTATTCCTTTCTCGCGAATACAAGAGTGGAAGAAAGTGGATAGGGGGCAGTTGAAAACATCTTGACACGCCTTTATTCTCGCACACTGCACGCTCGCACACCTGCGATCGACGAGCTCGCACGTCTGCGCGTGTTACAGTAACTAAGACAGCCCAACATGGACTGCATGCTGTTTAGTATCGGCGCCAGAACAGGAATACAGCATATTCTATAAGTGAAATAAACGGAAAAGCAGGCAAACAAACGAGCCACTCTGTCAGATAGAGCTCTCACTGGAGGGAGGGAGTGTGTCATGGTGCCTCTGTCTGTGGTTGTTGCTGAATGTTCACAAAGCTGCTAACTCAACCCACCTCTTTCTCCTCCGTCTTTAATATTTTGGTTGTTTGTTCATCTGCACTGCTCTCTGTCTACCTACCTACCTCACTAACTATCTACCTCCCTACACCCTCTCATTCCAAAACACCAGCTACACCGTCTCACCCACGGGCGTTACAGAAGCCTGGTTAAAGATGGGTTGAATGTGGTGAATTAGTGTGTGCTCATGTAAAGGCACGGGCACCTGGTCCCTCCGTGCGTACGTACGTCCGTCCGTGCGCGCACGAGGCCGAGAGCAGGAGCCGGTCACAGTGGTTGGTCAGACACCCTCCCCCCTTTCCCTTCACACTCCGAAACAATTTTGACACTATCCCAGCCTGCCTGACCCCACGAGCTGTGGGAGATTTATGACTTCCTGACTCCCGTCTCTCTCTCTCTCTCTCTCTCTCTCTCTCTCTCTCTCTCTCTCTCTCTCTCTCTCTCTCGTGGCTGTGGGTGTTCTGCATGTAAATGTGCTCACCTTTCGCATTATTGACATTTTCTTTTGTGTAATACGGCATATTGTATGATCTTATGCCCGGCTTCTCTTGCTCCCCTGCGTTCATTCTGTCTTTGACTTAGTTTTGATTACACAGAGGTTGTTCACTGCTTCCCCCACCCGGCCTCGTCTCAGCTGAGCTCCCCTGTAGTTGCCCTTGCAATGATTGTCCTCTTAGTGGATGAGAAGCAACCAAGCCAAGTTACTTTCTAGCAGAGAACCAGGAACCGGGGTAACCCTGCTGCCACGTTTAGAAGCTTCCAATCTGCGGTCGGTGAGGTCATGATCGCTCGCCTCTCGCAAGCGTGGGGCTCAGGAGCCCCCTGCAACATACGGGGAGCTTAGAAAGGTTTTGTTGTTATTACGGTAAACTCATTGTTTGTTCGCTTGTTTAAAGCAGCTCTGTATTAACGTGTGGTCATTGGGGAAGGTGTAGAGAACGTTGTGATCAGGCGGAGGAGTAGAGAAGAGTGCTCTCTCTGGTCGGGGATGGACTTGCATGGGATCAAAATGAGGTCGTGCCTTTTGAAAAAATAAATATAAATAATAACAAACATTTATGCATGCGATAACTTAGCCGATTCACTCTGTGATCTGGCAGGGCTTTCAGATTCCCATTGTGTCCACGAGCTCCCCATCGCGCACGTCATGCATTGTCTGCTCGCCGCTCAAGCCCGGTGATGTGTGTCTTTTTGGGGCTCTAATTAGCACGGCGGCAGATGTTGATGAGCGGAGCAACACGGCGTAGCTCATAGTAATGTGTGCGGGAGGATGCTCTCTACAATCTGCCACTGTTACTGTGCAACTGACTTAATGTCCCCACGGTCTTTTCCTACGCCCCTATATGCCAAAGAGGTATGTAATCAAAACAAGAAGGATTGGGGGGGCTGTCGGTGTCAGAATGATGTTGTGGCTCCACCGCCTGCTGGGGAAATGGATTTCATCTTTCACAGCACTGAGTACAGGTCTTTTTGTTGTTTATTAGGCCTGCTGGTGATTTCTTTCCCGTGCCCCAACCAATTCCCTACGTTTCTCTGCGTTCCTGGACATGAAGCGATGCACGCAGGGCTGTCTAACTTTGATTGGACAGGGGCCTGAATCACACTTTGGCTGCATTTGAGACATAAATGGAATGCTTCTTCCAGCTCAATGAGATGCACCGGCCCCTCATATCTGACTGATGCATATAAATGAGTGTCCCCTCATGTTTATCTTCCGAAGAATAACCACAAACACTGCATAAGTGTGAGTTATTTATTCGGACAATGCGAAGGCTCTCTATTCTGAGTTCGCTGGGGTCACGTCAAGCACTCTGGATGAATGGGATGAGGGGGAAGGACAGCTGAAATGAGACTGAGTTTGGTTCTGCTTCCTTGAGCAGGGACATTTATCCATAGTGTAGTTCAGTAGTAGTGGGTACATCTGCTACTGCATGACATCCCTGTCAATGTGTTTAGTGGGTCTGCTTTGGCCACTTGGGTGGAAATCATCAAAGGCTACTGCTGTAGGATGCTGAGACCTGAATTGGCATGTTGCTGCAGGTAGCAAAAATAGGTGAATGACTTCACTGTGGTATTGTGTGTGCGTGTGTGTGTGTGTGTGTGTGTGGGGGGGGTGTACGTGTGAGTGTGTTCATGTGAGTGAGTGTGTGTGATATTCTAAGCAGTGACCATACATTCAGTATATGGGCATGTGTTGCAGTACTGTCTATACATGTTTATGTGTGTGTGGGTGGTTTATAGAAGGCTATATACTGTTGAACCTAGCTCTCCACGCCCTCCACACACATCTTCATTTGTTAGCTACAAATATTCCCATCCATCTTCTTGTCCCATTACTGCTTTTTTTTTTTTTTTTGAAGGATGTCCCTCAACCATTACAATTGATGGGGGCAGAACAAAGGGGGAGGGGAAAGAGAAATGCCCTGGCTGATTGATCTCTCGTCCCCCCAAGGAGAGATTAGCCTGAAATATAATCTGCCATCTAGGCTGGCCTCATTCTCCCAGAATACCACTGGTCTATATTTCTTAATCTCCACCATTACAGACAGACAGACAGACAGACAGACAGACAGATTGAGAATTCCACAAGGGAACACACACAAACAAACAGTAAACAGTAAACACACACACACATGCACAGAGACAGAAGGGGTGCAACCCCACCATGATATGGGGAACCCATATTTCTGACTCCCCCCTCTATCCCATCAGCGGCTCTCCGCTGTACTTCATCCTGCAGTTTCTAATCTAAAGCCAGATCTGTCAGCCACGTTAGCGTGCAGCAAAGGGTCTGATGTATGCTAGCCCTGCCACTGTATGCCACCAAACTGTCTCAAAGTGAGATGTAAATACATATGCTGAGTTGATCCTTTTCTCCCACTTAGGCTGTTTACAAAATAGTCATATTTACCACGTCTGTGCAGACAGCCCTCTAATATTACTCCCGTACTTATCCAGTAAAAGGCACTGCAGACAGGGTTACGTAACGGTAGACGTAAACGGAATGCATAATAACACATTTTTATATTCAAGAAGCAGTGTTATGGCTCACATTCAATTGCCTAGCCACTCCACTACTATCACAGACTGTGGTCGGTCAGCGGCAGCTCAAGTAGGCTGACATTTCGAGGGACACGTCTTGATTTGTGTGTGGATGGAATTGCCCTTCTGGTTGCTGCTGTTCTGGTTTGTTCTGTTCTCTTCTCTGCTCCTCCCCCCCCTCCACAGCTCTGCTCACATCATTCTCTACCCCTCCCCAACAGCACCCACACTTTAGCGGACAGTCATTTTAGAAACAGGGAGCTGGGGGCATTCATTTGGGATTACGATGGAAGAGTAAACGTGCTGTTCTTCTTGATGGCAGACATACTGTATATGAGAGAATTATAAAGCGGTGTGTAGTTGTTTTGCGTGAGATGTGTACATCTCTGATGCACACACACAAGTACATTAACCATGAACTACTGTATAGTCAGTGGCTTCTTTCATTCAGTCCACTCAATTTCATTGTGAGAGAGCCATGAGGATTTAAGAGGGAGTTGATTAATTGACCTTTCTCCTTTTCGTCTGTATCTTATCCCAATAAGAGCCCGGCTGACCTTTTCAGCCATGTATCAAATCCCCGGACCACGAGATCTCCTGAGCGCTCTTTGGCCTGACACCAAGAGGCTCTTCAAAATTGAGTTTTATCTCCCAAATGTGCTCCCATCTTGCTCTTCACCCCCTCCTCTTCTCATCCTTTTCATCTGGCTCACAGCCCTGTCCAGATAGTCCCTGGACAAACCACAGTGAACACCTTTCCACAGGGAACCAACTCTGTTTATCTGAGATCTTATTTCTCCTTAACACCATGCTATTTAGCAAATGTGAATAGGTTGTTTTGGTGGGATTTCGAGGTATTCAATTACAAGAGGAAAAAGGAGTGTACTTACTGAAAGGATTGTGTGTGTGCATGATTCAGCAGAAGCCGCTTCTGGAGACGCTCTTTTTGACCCAATATCGCTCAGAAGCTGTTAATGGAGTGCTTTGTGCGATGACCAATAAAAGAGCATAGTTAATGCATTCACATATACCTCTAAATTACATAACATCATTTATAATATGCACATGGGCATACAGGACTGTGTGTCCATGATTTTGCGGGAACCTTATTTCCCACGAGCCTGACTGTCTCATCTCTGTGTGTTTCTGAAAGCAAATACTGCAGTTAGTTCAGATGGAACATCATCTGTTTTGCCAGATGTACGTTACAGAGATGAGGTAAGTCAAACTAAATATTGAAATCATCTTTTAGAGGTCACTGTCAACCCACCTCACCTAAATGTATCACTGTGTCACTTTGGTTATTATCGGTGACATCATCAGTGTCATCACCCAAGATCACTGTAACACAAGGCCTTGTCAGTACAGTGTATATTTTACTTGTCCTGCAGTGTGTGTTTATGAACCACGTTTGAGTGTCTCAGGGCCTCGCCCAATGGCCCAGAGCGTCTAGATAATGAGCTGAACCTGGTATAAGATGGCTAATAATATGAGTGTGTGTGGTAAATGACACAGTACTGTGGATTTTAGGATGAAAGAAATAGTGTCTGTAGTCCTTTGTATGCAGCTCTCTCTGCTGGTCAACAAAGCACTTAAGAGACCTGTCTGTCCTCCCCTGTTATTATAGGCCACTACTTGTGCCCTTGATACATCTTTACATGACATTATGCTTTTCAAAGCAGCTATCTACATGCTTTTATGCGACATTAGTGTGTGTCTTCTCATGTTTACTGTGCCTGTGTATATTGTGTGTGTGTGTGTGTGTGTGTGTGTGAGAGTAATGGCACCAGACTCAACAGCTTGGGCTTTTAACGCTAAAGATGAACCAAAATAAAGAGCTAGTGGTTGCACTGAAGGGTGCAGCGTGTTTGCATTCCCAGAGCCTCTTAGTTGATTAGCTGTATTTAAGCAGTGACAGGGACCCTCATTAATTCATTACTATTCAAGAGGCGTCTCAACCTTTTCGAAGAAACAAGGTTTGTGTGTCAAACAGGATCCGGCTTTGAGGTTTAAGCTGTGTGTCTAAAACATGGCTTTTAAAGACACTTAGAGAGAGTTCAGTGCTCGGCTGGCCTCTAGATAAATCCCATAGTGCATTGGGAATGCGGACTGACCTTTTGGTTGGTTTAAAGAGATAGGCATTTCTTATTTCTCCGTTAGAATCTCACACCTGTGTTCTTTCCCTGTAAACATTCAGTGTGTTTATGCAGTGCATGGCTAGATTCTTCTTCTCTGTCCCAGCGAAACAAGACTTGGGAGAATGCACCAGACAAATGGTCCGCTCATATCTTCACATGAGCACAATGAGCCCGGCTTCCGGCCTCTCCCTCCTGCTCACTATACCTTTAAGATATCGTCTCCGCCATCTCCGCTGACATTTGGAGAAATGGGAAGGTGTCAGCTCAAGGTGCTGCCTGTTTGATCTACTGCAGTGGATAAGGGGACGCGACAAAGCCTTGTGTTCTGTTCCAGGGGCTGTCTTTGCCCTTCCTTCCTTCCCTTTCTCCTTGTTAGGCTCCTTATCTTTCTCCTTTCCCTACCAACCTGCCCACGCTGGCATCTACACCTTCACCCCCGCTTTGTGGCTCGGGGAGGTACGTGCAGCGGCTCAGTATGGGACAGGAGAGAGTATGTGTGGGGGAGAGAGAGAGAGATAGGGAGAGAGAGAGAGTGAGTATGTGTGTGAGTGAGAGTGTGTAGGTGTATGTGTGAGTTTATGTGTGTGTAGGGGTGTGTGTAGGTGCGAGAATCATTGATGTAATTCTCTGGGAAGGACAGGGTTACTGGGGGTAGGTTGGTGGTGGTCACACAAAGACCCCCCACCACCACCACAGTAAGGCACTGTGTCTGACTCCACAGGTCAGTGGCCCCCTGAGTCAGCCACGATAAGCCCTGGCTGACAGCGGCGTGACACGTGACTCACACGTTTCCCATCGCGCCCCTTCTCCCAGCCTCTCAGACCCACCCCACCCTCCCCGACAATCCCCTCCGGAGGTCCAGCGAGATAAGACCCTGCGGTCCCCATTAGCATTCTGCCAGTCACCGCTCGGGGGCTCCGAGCCACAGGAGTCTAGCCACGAGGCGCTGGCCGTATCTACTATTACCCGGCGAATTACAATTACCGTTCAGTATCCCCTCAGCTATGATAGTTATTTCAGTAACGCTTGAGAGCCCCGGTTGTCAGATCTGGCTGTATGTGCGTGTGTGTGCGTGTGTGTGTGTGTGTGAGGAGGGGGGGTGGTCCACGTCAGTGTGCTGGAGATATAGTGGCGGCCGTTCAGACGTCGTGCTTTAATGGTGTCTCTGTCACTCTGACACACTGACACACTTCTGCAGACCATAAGTTTAATGAGCCACGCTTGCGGTGAGAGCATTACAATAGCTTTATAAAAACTCACGGCCCACTTGAATATCATGGGACGACTTCTAGCCAGTAAATGTAATTCATGCCGATTGTAAAATCTATGCAAAGTCCAATATGATTACCGCCTGAAGGGAGAAGCTCTATTGGTTAATTGAAAAAAAATAATGTAAACATATTTAATATGATGGTACTGTATGTGCTACTTACATATGCATACAAGTGTTAATTGGCAATGTAAATCTTGACCAATGTTTGGACAGAAAGCTAAATCAGAGCGCTTTGCTTCTTCTTCTTCCATCCCCTTTCTATCCCCTCTAGTAGTGACAGCAGACCATCAGTTTGTCTGTGAGAAACTCTATTTTTACAACTGCACAACACATTACTCTCAAGCAGCCACCATCAGAGGTTCACAGTAGGAAGTAGTTCGCAAAGTGAGGATGAAACAGGCGGCCATGTTTTCTCCCCCTGCAGCATTGCAGTCAACCTGGCACCTCCTACACAACCCAGATCTTTCCACCGCCGGGCCCGTTTCATCGCTGCCTCGACTGAGATAGCAGGAGCCCACCTGCCTCAAGTGTCTCCATATTCTCCTAAGACAGTAGCTGTCTACAGAAATGGAATTAATCGCGCTTGGCTCAAACACATAGGCCAAAATGTTTCCTCCCAATTACAATTATTAGCGCATTATGAAAGCATGTGCTGATAAGACTATGACTATAATATAAGGCTGCTCGATTAGGTATGTAAAAAATGATTAGCATGATTGTCTTGGTCAATATTAAAATCATGGTTATTTAAAATGACATTGACTTTGGAAATATGCTGCATTTAATGCCAGTAAAAAACTGTGAAAGGAATGAACATCGATAACACATTCAACTGTGAAATGTCCCCAATACATTTTCACGTAGAACTTTCACTTTCACCTGAAAATGAGCATGCACCTATATCATTTAGAACACAAGACTAAATAAGAGTTCACTTGCAAAACGCAATGTGCAAAATAATATTTTCTCGATTTCACATGATTTTGTAATTGTTAAGAGTCAAATGAGATTAATTGCACAGCCCTATAATATAAACGTGTGCTGCATTGTGCTAGAATGCACATAATGTTAAAAAGCGAACATACAGTATGTCGTAAGCACTGAGCGCAGGTGCTAATCTAATGTAGTCACATTACAGGTGTACTAATGATATTATTGCATCTAAATGTTTATTAGTATTAAAGGCACATCATAATCATTGGTCAATTGACTCTACTGCTATGTATGTACAGTACTGTATCTATCTGTTACCTTTGACAAAGGGAGAATACATGAAGAAGAAGGCAAGCAAATGAGAACTGGAGAGCGCACATGCCCTTTATGAGGGGAAGAATGTGTTGAGGTCCATTAGCATCATGGACACATCAGTAACACTCAGTATGTCATTGCCATGTCACTGCCTCTCCATTGCCTACGTCTTCAATGTCAATCGCGGGTTGGCTGCCATTACACATTATAACACGGGCACATTGAGAGCTACAGTACACATACGGTCCAGAATGTTAGCACTTACAGGCCGCTGCACAGCTGGGTATTTTTTGAGTGACCAGTGAGGTGTCCATCGTGACAACACAGAAAGAACCTTTCGCTTTAATGCAAGGTTGTATTTGGTATACCACATGCTATCGTAACCAAGGCCGTGTGCAGGATTGTAGGATTGCTGAGGTCCAAAACATTTTCTTCGGGATTCGGGGGCATGATGCCCCAAAATAATTAGATTTTCCTGATATATATTTATATATATATATGTTCTATTTAAGCTGTTTTGAACAGTAAACATTCGATAACAATAGCTTTAAATGGCTGTCGTTTTCTCTGTGAATTCTCAATTGTCTCTCCTGAAAAAGTCTAAAATATAGTCATCTGTAATGAAAATAATGCATTTTAACATTGGATGGATTGAATTGTTAGCTAGTTACTCAAGTTAAACTTATTAATTGGCATCAAGACTATTGACATCCTCTTCAAAATTGTATGCCTAGACATGGATATATATTCATATTTCTAACGTTCATGCTCCTGTCAGGTATGTGTACCATATGTAGCTGTACTGTAGCCTACCATACCATTCTGTAGCTGTCTTGTGAGATGGCTGACTTTTTCTTCTAAAAAGTTTTAAGTAAAATAATGTGTTATCTTATCATTGATTAGGCAATACTCAAATGTCAAATGATTGAATTGTCATTGTCTGATTAAAAAAAACATGTAGGCTAATGTTGTCCATTTATGGACGCAAGGACTCTTTGCGCATGTTGCGCAAACACACGCACACACACACACACACACACACACACACAGAGGAGCTAATCCTTAGATGATCTCTGAGTATGAATGGCATCAACTACAAGCAGTTTGCTATGTAAATCATCTATAGTTTTTTACCTAGACCACACTTTGGTAGATTGAGCTGCCTGTTGTGTTTGTTGAATCGAAGCAAGCTATTTTGCAAGCAGGCTGGGCACATTTGGACTAATTACTCAGAGCCTCATATCTAAATCAAAGGACTGATTGACGTGTTGAGTAAAGATTCTGTTGCAATGGCATGATCAGTCACTCGCTCCACGCCGGTGATAAAACGACGACGTTGTTTATCTTCGCCAAATACGCTATCTTTGCAGACATCCAACACGGTATCTAACATTTCGTTTATTTTTAGGCAATTATTTTATTATATACCTCGGACAAAATACAGAGGTCCAGACCTCGGCGACCTCAATGGTGGGTACGGCGTTGCATGTAACTGTACATGGCCATCAGCCTGTTATCTCTGCCAAGGGGATAGATGACGAGATATTCCAGACAGTTATTGATGATCAATTACTTATTAATGGCGGAGGATCTCTGGAAGATTATCTCGACTCACAGAAGGACCTGGGGTTGGTTCCCCAACATGGATGCATTCTGTAAAAATCCAGGTGCATGTATGGGCTGTTACTGTCTACTTGTTTCTAAGCAAGACAGAACTCAATGCATCATTTCAGTGAGGGAAGGTCATAGTCTGCTTGTGTGAGCTGACCGCACCATCTCCATTGCTTGTCAGTTTGTTTTTGGAAATGGCATTTCATCCACTCGGCATGTATCACCTAGGGATTGGTAAAGCCTTGAGGGATACGCATGGAGTTAATCAATACAAGAAGGTCTGTTTTTAGACGCTCTGTGCATTTAAGACTTGTGAATTAATCAATAGAGGAGTCTGTTTTTTGAGAGAGACAGGTGAGGATGGGCTACTACCTCACCTTAGGGCTGCTATTCATCAGGGAGCTGACAGCAGAAAGCAGAGGAGAAAGCTGATAGCTCTCACTAGAGACCTGTGTGTGTGTGTGTGTCTGTGTGTGTGTGTGTGTACACAGCAGTTCATCATTTTGTGCTTTTTGCCTGCATTCTTTGCTCTTGGGAGAGGTGTATTTCAGGAAACGCAGAGCCTAGAAATATCCCAAGTTGCTTGGGGAGAATATATCACATTTGCTGTTCTTTGTATAAGAATTAATTTGGCGCTAGCACTGTTTCCCCTCTGTCTTTGTCTGAGAGCTCTACGCTGTAGACCTTAGCCTATTGTGGCCTCGGGTGAATCTAAGAGATATAGGTCAGCATATGGCAGGAAAGACTATTGCCTCAAGCTGGGCATAGCAGATATTCTGTGTACTCTGGCCATCAAGGTATTACTGTATGTTTGCACCCAAGTTTGTTTGTCTGTGAGCAAGGTGTTTTGAAATAGTTATAGCTGTTTGCTTGAGAATTCTGTGGGGTAAACAAATAACTTGTTTCTATTTTGGTGGTTCTGTGTTTTCCTCTCACTATTGTTTGTTCAATTCCTGCAGTTGCAAAACTTGCATTTCCCCTCGTGGGATCAATTCTTATCAAGTGTTAGATTAGATTATTTTGGTTTGTGAGATGTTTTCACAAAATAAGGCATTTGGGGGTGTTGGCAAACCCAAACACAAACATGGTGTGATGTTCTCCTGGCAATGGTCTCTGACTTCCCCAACACAGCGCAACTACACATGGACCATTGTTGCTGTAATCACTTGTGTGGGAACGTGGGGGACTTTGATGTTGGGTTGCCTTTGTTTTACTGTCAGTTATATTATATTGTTTTGCCACATTGTGCTGTTAGTTTGTAGCCTATAGTTTCCCCCTTGGCTGTAAGCCACCAGGCTATATCTATTTAAAGTCAAGCAAGGTTTTTTATCAAAGAAAGCACCTGAGTTTCGTGTTCATTCGTTGGTCTGTGCCTGTACTTACCTCCAAACATGTAACAATGATGAACAAGGAGTCAAAGACTTCCTGTGAAATAATTGATTTTGTTTTCATATGTTTTATTTTAAGAAAGCCAGGGATTGGCTTCAGGAACAAAGTTTGAGGCAAAACCAACCCATCTGTATTATCATGTGTGGTAACACACGAGCCGGCCCCAGTGTGAACACTCGAGGTGCTAATTTAGATTATAGGTGAGAAAAGACATTAAATTATATAGTATGATTCCGTCAGTTCTGGCTTTACCATCTGTTAGCAAAATTACTAAAGCAGTTAATCTATTAATTTAGTGGCAGCTGGACCTGCATGGAGTACAGGTGGATTCATATACAAATCAATATTCATATTCTCTCTCTTCAAAAAAACATCAGATAGACTCTGCAGATGATAAAATAGTGGTGTTTCAGTGAAAGAGTCTTAAAGGTGTCAGCCGTCACACATTGACCATAGCTAACACTGAAATATGAACTATTCATGTTAACTAGACAATTGGGTGCATTAATGAATTAAAGGCCGGGTCAGTCATTCTTGCTAACCTTTAGCTCAAATCAAAACAGTATTGATCTGCGGTCCTCCGCCACGGCGCCTCATTCGTCGAAACGCATTGTGAAGCAAAGCGTAGTGCTATGGCTTTGTTGATATGACCGGTTTTCACCACTTTGTTCATCTTCCTGTTTACGCAGCCAGGGCTGTGTTGAAGTATCAGATTATTTTTTCAACATGCAAAGAGTACAGTTAGCTAGTGAAATGTAAGGAGATATTTGTTGAATTTGTTGAACAAAATGTGCATTAGCTTACAATTAGCTTGCAATAGCTGACTACACCATTAATTGATATATGATTTCTGTGCTCCATATTGAGACATTAGTGCTGATCCTCTATTGCACTGAGGACAAACTTTAATAAGCCTTGAAATGCTCCACACAGTAATTGTTGTTGTCGTTGAAGGCATATTAATTGAATCTGCTTCCATTGTTTCTCAAAAATGTACTTCTGACCAATAGGCCTTCAGCAGCAGTCATTTCACCGTGGCTGATGAAAGCAAATGTAAATCATGTATTGTGCTGTATGTATTGTGTGGGTGCTCCAGTCTGGAGTTACAGAGAATTGCAGGGATTGTTTGAAAGGCTTTCATGAACTGGAAGCAGACCATTATCGTATACATTAATTAGCCATAAATAGCAGCGAAACTGTGGACAAAAACAAACAAACAAAAAAATAGCATTTAACCAAACATGCCAGATGCAGTGAGGCTTTAATGGGTTACCCTGTTGCTGCTAGGGACCAATTAGCATTTTGCCATGACTAAGTTCCACCCAGCCAAACAGCCTGCATGCTTTCAACACAGATCTCTTTTCACTTGCAATATGTTTCACATTTTTATTAGCTTCGTTAATTGTCTCCATCGCAGCCTCACTCTGCCTGTTTCTAAGCAGTGGAATTGCTATCAGGAAATCACAGTGGAACAGACGTGTGGCTCCCAAGCAGTTGTGTTGATCTAATTATAAAATACTAGGTAAATGGTAGAGCAGATGCCCTCTTCCAGACCTACCCTCCCACTGACTTTCAGTCATGCCATTTGGTCTGCTAGCATAGTGCTACATTGGCTCCACATGCACTGGTGTTTCCTGCCAAACGGCTACTCTGGTATAGATGTACTCCCCCCCGCTCTTCCCCAAACACACACACACACACACACACACACACACGTCCTTGTTTAACTCCACTTAACATTGAAAGGGTCTATCATGGCTAACACAATTGTCATGCATGGATGTGATCTGGACTACCTGGTAAGGGCTGCAGACTGTTCATACTGCCAGGCACTGGCATATAGGCTACAATTAAGCATCTGCTGGTGGTGGATTGAGAGTGACATCGCTCAGCAGGAGGCACTGTGGTCAGGCCACAGCCCCTCTCACCTTCTCTCATTATCTTCATACCCAGCGCCCTGGCTCTGGAGCTGGAGCAGCTGTCACTCTAGTCTGTGCTGGAGGAGCAGAGCGTGCACGCGCACATGCACGAACGCACGCGCACACACACACATGTTGACATACTTCCTCTCCTACGCTAGACTGGTCGTTGGTTTTGAGCTTTATGGTGGAGATGAGTAACGATGAATAACGGGACAGTACATATAGACACAAACAACCATACAGACCACATCCATTACATAGTAAGACCATTAATCTGCTTGGGAATTAGCTAGAGAGGACAGGCTGATTGCTGCCTAGGACCCTGCAAGCCCTCAGAAATGAGAATAAATTAGTGGGCTCTGGCGTGAACAATTCTTTATTTTGACCAATTAGCCAGAAGAACCGAAGGGTTTGTTGTCAATATCCTGTGTTAGTGACAGCGGGTCATTTCAATGTTTGTATTGGAATAGGTCACGATATGTGGTGTCGGAAATATAAGGGAAATTAATCACACTTTAAAAAATCTATTTATGCAATGCAAATTAAATGCAATGTATGTATACATGTGCTGCATTGTGGGTAAGGCTGAAATATCAAACAGTAAAAGTGCTGTAGGCATTCCAGACCTTGCTATTGAATATGTAAAGCATCAACACTAGTTTATAAAAACCTTGATAGTTTAATTTTTGTATTACACACCAATAATGTAAAAATAATTGTATATAGTCCTATACATTTGCGTGTGCAGCACAATGTCCTGGATACATGAGATGAATCGAACCTCAATTAAGAGTCAGCCAATGGACAAATGCTTAATTTGAGAGCAGGAAAAGGTGCTCCTATAGAACATTCCCAGCTCTAAATAAGGACAATGTGTAGTGGGTGTTGAAAATAGTTTTTCTAGTAGTAAGAACACATGAGCAATGGATGTCTTCCACTGTAGCTTATTACTGACAAACATAGCATAAACTCAATATCAAACAAAACACCACACTCAGGACACACACTGTGTGATACAATGCTGATGGCAACACAACACGATAAGGGGCAAATGGAGCCCGGGTGTATTGTAAATCTTTTCAGCTTTAAAGAGAGCGCAGTGATTTGTCTACTCAGGCGTATGCTTTTGCAGTGAGGCTTTGTGTTTGTATTCAAATAAGGCAGGTAAAGAGTGGGAACAGGAGAGAGAATATGTTCTAAGCCTCAGGAGAAATGGAAGACCAAACACAATGCCCAACTGCCAATCTGTGGCCCACTTACTTTGTTTCCATGGAATATACTGTTCTGTACAGCCCAAAACAAACATCCCCACACATTCAACAAGACCTCCCTATCTCTAATCACAGTCTGATGCATGACTATTGATTGATACTTTGTCATACTTGTAATGGTTAAGATGTTTTCTGAAGTGTCCACTAATGAGCAGAGCTCGAGGGGTGTCTTTACCACGCTGCTAAATTCATCAACAAGGTTTCTTCTGCTGCCACTTTTACGAGAAGATGGAATCATTAATCAGTTAATTTGCTTTGTCTATGCCTGTAACTCATTCCTGGATGCACTTTCCAAACAAAAGTACCAGGTGGTCTTAATCAAGACGGGTTGTTTCTGTTTGTTTGCTTGCTCATGTATATATTACAGTTGCCAGGTGTACTAATTTTTCACGACTATTCCCCATCAAGGGCATTGCAGCACATTTACCTAGCGAAGCCTTGGGTCGTGTAAACAGATACGACAGCTGTTTCATCACATTAAATGTAGACCCAGTGTCATTGCTTGCTATAATATGTCAGCTACTTAATCTCTGCTGTCCTGAAACTGATATTAAATATGTTGTGGGCAAATTAGCAATTACTATCTATGAGAGAGGATTGTTTACTATAGATCATCATCATCATCATCATCAGGAACATGTACCAATCATTCTCCTCCCTCATGGCACTCTCATTTCTTTATTATGAATATAATTTAGTGTTGCAGTCGAGCCCACCTATGGTAAGATAGATGGTATCGAGTCAAGGTTAAGACCAAGTTAGTCATATTTGTATGAATGAGGCATTACAATGTACACCTATACAGCGTTTCTATTTAGGATTCACTGTGTAGTCCTGCTGCTTTTTCACCACTGAAATGTATCCAAATTCCGGAAAGGTCCTTTAGTGGAGGACACAGACGTAGGTTGTCCTTACCTTCTGACACTTGTTGTTCCGTGAACAACATGACAGGACGCCTTGAGGTAGATTGATTACTGGTGTGATCACTCTTGCTAGATAATGTCCTTCCTTTTAATCATGCATTGTGTTGCCGCGCTTTACATGACACAGATTATCACCAGCAAGTTTATCACTGCCTTGTTGTTAATGCCGGCCTAATTGAACAGCTCAGCTTTCCACTGGAAGTGCTTAGCTGCTTCAACTTGTTTAGAGTCTTTCTGTTTGAGTGGAACACCTTTCAGAGCCTTTCTGTTGTCTTCACACAGTAAAGTGTATCACCAGGCAATAAACTACAGACAGCTCTGTAGACACACGTGGATGTAGTAAATTCAACTCATCAGAAACATTGTAAGAGTAGTAAAGGTTTCTTTTACTTGAGTATATAATATGTATTTTTGGCGTGCTACATTTTCTCCTGGGCTGAGTGCTCTAGAGCCAATAACCTTGTATTTACTCGATGAGCTCCTGGGAGATCTCTGAAACACTGTGAACCTGACATTTCATCAAACAGCCATTTACCTGTCAGGCAATCCTGCTCTGCCCTCACTGCGAGTCATTTCCAGTACTTGAATTAAGATTTGAAGATGACTATGGCGCACGAATGACATTTCAGACTCTTTTGCCCTAGGCTACCCTCTGTAATCTATTAGTCCTTGATGGTGGTCGAATTGACCGGCCCTGCTTGCTGTCAGTCAACGAGCCAGTCAGTTTTAGTCGGTCTCTTTGTCTGGTCTCATCCATTGTGTTGGTTGACACTTGTGACGGGACCCTAATTGCCCTGCTTAGCTTTTGAGAAAGTGTTGCAAACTTCTGTCTGGGAAGGGGCTGTTTTCTGTTTGACCTGTTTGCAATAATAAATGAGCCTCTCTTTCTTTAGCTCTCTTTTATTCCTCCTCCCAATTAAAGTCCAACAGGCAGATCAATGACCTGCTGCAGGGGTCCTGAGTTATCCGTCAAGGGCCCTTAGTTTATTTAGTCCGATCTGGAAGCCCCACATGCTACCTCCTGACCCCCAGTCTCATGTCTGCTCTCCCGTAATGAACGGTATGCCAGCCGCCATTTGACACACACACGCACACACACACACAAACACACACTCAGACAAAGCATCTTTGTCCTGATCAAAACCGTGTCTGGCATTATGTAAATAATGCTTATGCAATGTTAATTGCCTCCGCCTGCAAGACAAGAATATTAAGATGAAGGAAGCTGCTTCCATCTCTGAAATCCTCCCCAGACCCCCGTGAAAAAGATGGGCTGGCGTCCAATGGCCAGCAGGTGTTGTCTTCTACTTGTGTGTTCGTAATGGGAACGCCAACTCAGAGAGAGAGAGAGAGAGAGAGAGAGAGAGAGAGAGAGAGAGAGAGAGAGAGAGAGTAATTAGGATATTTAACACTCACATTTGTCTCACCTTTTACGTTTTGACTAGCGTATTGTACACAGGGGATCAATAGAAACAAAATACAGTTGCCAACTTAAAATGAGAGAACACTATTTGCTGTAAAGGCCACATACAGTTTAAATGTTCATGATTTCTGGTCCGGGAGATTCTCGCAGGCGGTTGCATGTGTCTTGCCGCCTACTGTTTCAGCCTCCCTACAGCAGATAATAGGTGTTCTGTTGCAGTATTTGATTGTACTCACTCAGCATGTGGATGGCACCATTACTCCTTCTAGCATCTTTCCATGCCAGGCCATTTTGCTGATCCACACAGCACACTGTGCAGCAGCGCACAGCACCCCCCGCCCCACCCCCACCAACCGCCATACCAATTACCAGTTATCATCAGGAAGGAAGCATTTCAGCCATTAGTTATTCATTCACCCGTGTGTGCCGCTCTTGCTGTAATTCGATTTCCTCCCTCCATTTTACATTAAAAGTCACTCCAAGACTCGATATCTTCAACACAAAAAAATAAGTTAAGACCAGAGATTAACTGTGCATCTCTAAATCTCTTTAACAAATATGCTCGGCATGTACCATTAACCTTGAACAAGCTCATTACATTTGTGCTCTCCCGATCCCAAATCATATTTAAAATCCACTGCGGTATTCCAAAGGGCCTCGGAAAGGATGCAGCGATTAATATCTCACGTTTGGCAGTAATTTCTAAGAGGAGGACTGAAGGAAGTATTGATCGCATTTCATGATGAAGTGATTGTAAACAGAACATAACAATAAGATAATATTGTGACTGTTATTACCCGGCACATCTCGAGCATTAACCATGCACAATAAACTGTCCACTCGGATGAATTGACGTTTATTTACATTGACCATGATTGCATTACAGTCTCATAGGACCACATTTATGTATCCTAGACCCACTTCCCCCAGAGAAAACCTAATAAAAATAATAATAAATAATAATAAAAAAACATAAAAAACCTTGTCAAGCGGCCACAAACGGAGGAGTCCAACCACAAATGGAGTCCAACATTTGCTGGACTGCTAGTTTGGAACAGCTTCTGAATGGGCAACATCATTAGCATTACAAAACATGAAATGTTTGCCCAACTCTGGCTGAGGGTGCACTGTAAATGTGTGTTTCCCTGCCCATCCTTCTGTCTTGACGTTCCTACGCTATGTCTATGTCTCTGGCTTATTCCCAGTCTGTTTTTTTTATGTGTACACACCTGTGTGCTTTGGCAGTGAAGTGGGCCTCCTTGGTATTCCTTCTGCAAAGCCTACATAGCATATACCATACAAGCAATGGCTTGTGCTGGGGAAGGGCTCTAAAGCAGGAGTGCCCAACCCTGGTCCTGGAGGGCCCCTATCCTGCTTGTTTTAGATTTCCCCCTGCTCCAACACACCTGACTCAAATCAATGAGCTTCTGCAGAGACTGATAACGAGCCATTCATTAGAATCAGGTGTGATGGAGCAGGGATACATCTAAAACATGCAGGGCGGTAGCTCTCCAGGACCAGGGTTGGGCACCCCTGCTCTAAAGCAATGGGTTGTGCTGGTGAAGGGCTCCAAAACAATGGGTTGTGCTGGGGAAGGGCTCCAAAGGGAGCAATGACATTGAAGAATATGTTCATGTATTTGCCTCTCTCTATTGTGTTTCTCATATTTTGA
Source organism: Forbesichthys agassizii (assembly GCA_026546735.1). Lineage (NCBI taxonomy): Eukaryota > Metazoa > Chordata > Actinopteri > Percopsiformes > Amblyopsidae > Forbesichthys > Forbesichthys agassizii. The sequence continues at coordinate 7,703 of JAODLL010029233.1, read as the reverse complement.
CATTGAACATTAGACGAGGTAATGCGAAGATGCTTTCTGTGTTCGGCTCTCTCCGGCTCAGTTGTCCTTGCCTTGAACAATTACAGTCACATATTGGATAATACATGTACTGTAGGCTATTGTACTGTACAAAAGGCGGACAGTGAATAGCCGAGCAGATTCTAAGTGGTAATACACACCAAAAGAATTATGCAACAAAGAGAGCAGTCCAGAGAAGATTGGTGCTCAGAAAATGAAATTGGCAGAATTCATCACATGCTCCATGGGCATAAAACCTTGACAGAAGTGACTAGGTCCCTTAATGTGAAAAATAGCCAAAGGGCTCTGTGTGTGTTTTATGTGGTTGTAGGGGTTAATGCTAGCGGGTTCATATGATGTTAGGGGTGGATGGAGGGATTGTCAGATTTCCCTGGTGGCTTGCTCACTCATGGTAGCAGAGCTTGGAGTCACTTAAAACAGTGTCTCTAACAGCCTGATATTGATTCATGTAATCATGAGGGTTGTATGTTGCGTAGCATGATATGCATTTTATTCTGACATTTAGTATTGAAATGAGACCTTTGTGAGGAGAAAGCAAAGACCTTTTTGTTGTTGATGGAATGAGTCTCAATCATAGCTCTCCATGCGTTGGGAATGACCCCAGGCAGTGTTTAGTGCCACTTGTTCACTGAAGAGTTACCTCTTCAACTGCAGACCGTGTTGTGTTGGCAAGAATGCAAATTGGTTTCAACACATTCTACAATTTAAAGACAATGGGCTTTTTCATTTTATTTGTATGGGGCGGCTTTGATTTCATTGATGGAGGCACAGAAGTGTATGACTGGATCTACAGTCATACTGTGTTTGTCCACCAGTCAATGAACAGTACCTTTATTGTGATTGAGTGCTATTCTTGCCTAGAGTGTGTCTGTAGAAGGAACCCACAGTATCCAAGTGACTGCGGAAAGGATTATCAAAGCAACAGCTGGTCACAACGGTGTTTGCGTGATGCATGCAAACTGGTATTATTGCACACATCATTGGCGAGTTGACCAGTAGGGTTGTCCCTCTTGCAATCACTGACTTCCTCCATCAACCATCTGTGGTGGAGACCACTCTCCCCTCCATTTCCTCTCCGAGGACCCCCGGTGCAAAGCTAGCTGTACCCCTCATCAATGAGGTGCCGTCCCACCTGTTCATGCAGTCAGCCCCCGAGACTGGATGACCTACACACCTTCCGCTTCTCTGTCCGCCTGCATACGCTTAACACCCAGCACGCTGCCACTCACAGCAGTATGTGACGATAATTCAAGGTTAGACGCTTTTGTTAAATATGAACCTCAGATGCGCTTTCTACCCACGGGGTGTGCGGTGTGTGGGGGTGGGGATAAAAGCCTTTTTTCTTATTTTGTCAGTGTAGTTGCCGAAAAAGTAATGGCCTTGCCTCATGCCCATCTCGGCTTGAATTCATCCATTCAGGAGTGAAGTTGGGTTCTTTGCAACGTGTGGCATAAAACTCCCGTCAAATTTCAAATGAAAACGTTTTCATTAAGATGCGGTTGTGCGCGCGAGCCATAAAGCTGCGTATGTGGTTAATTGGAACGCATAAAAACACTAATGGTGTATCATAGTCTACTGCCTGGAGCAGCTTCAACTCCTCACAACATAAGTACATCAATCACTTCCATCGGTAATTCTACCCCGCACCCCACCCCACCGCACCGCGCTCTCCTTCCTGCACGCCGCTGGCAGTCACCCCCCCCCCCCTCCTTCCCCGCCACAGAAGCAGGAGTGACTTCAGATGGGGCTGAAGTTGACGTCTTAGCAGATAAACTGGCCCCACTGTCACTACAGTCGGCACTGTGTCCACCGAGATATTGATGGAGGCTGCTAGTCGATAACGCAAAGATACTGTTGGAGGAGGCACCTGCGCGGGGAAGGGGGTGCACTGAGCTGGCACTCGCGTGTTGTATACCCTCTCATGCTAGGAGGACAGCATGCAGGTTAAAGGCGGGGTTAGCAATTATTATCTGTCAATATCCCCGCACAATCCGCTGCTAGCTGTTAGTTCTGTGTATGCAATGAGAGAGAATATGGTGTTACTATACTGTGTATAGCCCTGACTCTGTAAATAGGAACACAAACAAAGTGGTGCACCATACAATGCTATCCTAGCCGTGCCAATGTGTGTTCATTGTGGGAGCATACCTTCTGAGCACCTCATGGGATTGTTGGGAGAAGTGTTTTTGTTTTGATCAAGTTTGCAAATATCAACAGTCTCTCCAGAATTTCTGATTCCAAGTGAGGGATCGCTCTGAGGATTGTTAAGTTATGTGACTAAAGTTACCAAATTGCGGTACGCTCCATGATTAGGTTTTAGCACCACATAACTCTGTTTCCTCCCCAGCTCTCGATTTGAGACATAGCTGTCCACATGTGGGACTTCAAATCATAACAGCAACATTTCAAACACAAGAGCAATTCCAGACATAAACTGTTGAGCGCACCTTTAATCACTCTTCTAACAGAGTTCACACGCCAGTCCGTCTGGCTCTCATAACCGCTGATGGCGGAGTGTGAAAGTTACCGAAGCTGCAATTATACGCTCTCGGGTGTATCATAAAGTACACTGTTTGTAAATTTTTTTTTTCTTTCTCAGCATGGGACTAATACAGGAGCACGGTCACATAGATATGAGGAAAAGCCCTCATTGTTCCGTTTCACTCGACTAAGCCAGCCTATTTCATTTGTTGTATCAAAGCTGGTGGCTGATGTCTCCGGGGCTTTGAATGAAAATACTCTTAGCTACAGCTGCCAGGTATCCGTGTGCAAATAGCCAGCAGCTGTGCCTTCACCTACAGCGATTTCTTTGTCTCAGTGCCTTTCTCTGTCCCACTTCACCAGAAAAAAGGGCAGAAAATAGACCCTCATTAATAATCACCATTTTGTTGCTTCAGCGCAATAAGATTATCTGTCTTTGCTATAGTATTTGCATACCGAGCAGTTTTTGACGGGAAGCGCCCACAAGAAATGCACTGGGTTCAGTAAGCAGTGCAGCTAGTAAATGAATTAGTTTCCCACCGCGGCTTAACGTATTGTTGTTTGTATGCGGATAGTTTGTGTCACAAGTTAGTTTGACAGAAAACAAACAACACCATTTCTGTACCAAGAGCGTGTGCGCTGGGAGTGGTTTTATCAGGAGGGTTTCGGGCATGTGGTTTTTAAAACCTCTACACACTCACGCAAACTACTGTGAAATCTCCCGCCAGTTGCCACAGGAAGATGATGCGCGCTTTGCGGAACTTCAGTGTGTCTCATCTGGATCGAAGAATATTTAGGAAGCCAGGTCCAGGTTTTAGAAGCCGTTACCATCTGGCAGTCTGGAAGTCATAGCCCAGATCCACGCTGACTATCTGAAGCCGGGGTTTATCTGGATGTACATCAGCCAATGGGACACAAGCAGGGAACAGCAAAGCCCCAGTCCCACAGTGCAGGAGTTAGGAGTTTAATATTTTTATGTTGATTGAGGATTAATTGTTCCATCTGGCTCTGATGAAATCCATTGAAGTGAACCCCTCCCCCTCCCCAACCCACAACTCATCTTCCTCCCTCCCTCTTCAGCTGATACAGTGGTTCACTATAGCCTTGCAGTATGGCTAGCAAGTGTCCAGAGGATGAGGAGGAGGAGCGTAAGGAGTATGAGGAGGAGTGTATACAGGCTGGGCTGTACCAAAGGGAGAGCTATAGGAAATGCTGTTCATTTTTCTCCGGTACTGTCAGACGCTATAGGCAGCCTCATTTGTCTGCTCCAACTCCTTTGTTTCAACCAGACCCAGTACAAGGCTAGAATGCTCAGAGTCTGAGATAGGATGTTCAAGCATGTGAGCTAATTATTAAAATATATCAATGTTTATTTTTATATCCGTTGATTAGATAAAAGGTCTCTGCTGGTGTTTTCAACAGCTGGTCAACAGTTGGCATTGATGCACTACAAAAATACCCCAACGTTGCAAATACATTTGCAACAATATTAGTTTGAGCTTGCGTATGCTTAAAACAAACAAATTCAACAACAATTTATTGTGCTAAATCACTAGATAAACCATTTAAGCCCCAAGTCCAACTAGATTTTAAATGTAAAAACAAGAGTTAGATACAGTTTTTGCAGTGGACTGAGAAAGTGTTATTAAACATCTATAGGGTTTCATTTCTTTCCACAAACTGTCCCCCCAGTTCCACATAAATGCTGTTGACCCAGTTTCTCTCTCTCTCTCTCTCTCTCTCTCTCTCTCTCTCTCTCTCTCTCTCTCTCTCTCTCTCTCTCTCTCTCTCTCTCTGGTGATTAATGCAAAGGTCACACCAGGAGGCACAGGAGCAGAGCAGAACAAACATGAACTAGGGGAGTTATATATGGCTGCAGCTAGGGCCGACAATAAGTTGTGTTTGTGGAGCATCACTCAGTCCCAACACACACCAAGAATGGAAAAGGATATGGACAGCAACACACACACACACACACACACAGGCAATGTGCAATGTATTTATATTTATCTCTTGTCTTTTTTCCTGCTAGTTTTAATGGTCATATCTGGCAGTTGCATGACTTAAATGCCAGTAGATGTTACCTAAGATAATTGAAACCTTTTAGCTACCTGGTAAGCTAGTGAGTTTCTAAAAGCAGTCGACCATGCTAAAATACTAAGAATTACTACTGGCAGACTGAAGTCTGCTTAATTTCCAGTGAGCAGACATACAGTAGATATCCATTAGTAGATACTCTTTGACTCCACAGTACTATGTACTGTGTCACAATGTGTGTGTGTACTGTATGCTCCTGAGCAGGCAGTTTATTCAAATGATAAACTCCAGTAGTCATTTCTTTCAAGAAAGGTATCCTTATAGTATATTCAAATGTGTTTTATTGTTCAAATGTGTTGTGTGGGGATTTTTGGTCATCCAGGGGGGACTTTAACTGCATTTATATGAAATTAGGTCACTCTGTAAGATTACGGAAAAAGGCAAAGGGTTTCATTTCTCCCAGTATCTTGCATTTAAAGTGTGCGTGATTTGAGTCCTGCTTTGAATTGCACTTCCTCACTGTATTTTTCCACAGCTGTCACTGCTGAATATAAAGGTGGACTCTCTCCCCCGCATTCCTTTACTTTCCTAGTTATCATTTTAACTCATTTCAACAAGCATGCCCCGCAAGCACAATGCATCACCCCGAAAGCCATATTTGAATATAACTACAAAAGTAATTGTGCTGTGTCGACCCTTTTTCCCCAATGCTATCTAAATTGTAATCTCTGGGTTTCAGCATTTTATACCAAAGCACATTCTCCACGGTGTGTCACAGCCATAGCTTCTGGAGCTAGAGCAATTACTGTGACTAAATGAACCAATGATTTTCATCATATACCTTATAGTGCGAATGGTTTTCACATACACTATGCCATTGATTCTGTAGAGCCTCAAGTCTCTAGATGTATTTAAGACTAGACAGAGTATCGTTCTGGTATTGATGCATACGTTTAGCCCCTCATTGAAATGTTTCAGATAGTCTTTCCATGTGTAAGATGATGTGCTATATATGGCACATGGTGAACTGGCCTCGCTGTAATTGTAATAAATAAACTGCATGCTTCCATTCACATCATGCCATTCCTCCAAGGTGTTGCCGTGTAGTTGCACCACATTAAGCAGGTGTAGGCTAATGAGGCAATTTTACATTTAGTGTCTATAGATGTATTAATATCAATATAGATGCATTAACATTAATATACAAGCATATGTTTCAGTTGTTGTTTTAGCCAGTGCTAATGTGGATCTAAGTAACGATAACACGGCAGACTATGAGCAACTAATTCTAGGGGTCGTGGGTCAAAACACTCACACCACCTCCGTTCCGGCCTTCCGTCATGCAGGTCAGTGGGAAGGAGCTGTCCAAGTCCAACCATGAGGAGGCAGTGGATGCCTTCCGTAGCTCCAGGGACCCCATCGTGGTGCAGGTCATCAGGCGGAGCCCCGGGGGTCAGGAGATCCACGTGGTGGACGTGTGCACGCAGACCGACATCACCTTCGAGCACATCATGGCTCTGGCCAAGCTGCGGCCTGCTACCCCTCCTGTGCCTGACATCTGCCCTTTCCTGCTCTCTGACAGGTACCCACTAAGTCTTCACATAGTCTAATCGGATTGCCTATCGTCGGCTGATCGTCAAATCATGTTTTTTTGCTTATAGTAATTATATAGACGGGAAAAACTGTTTTATTATGTTTGTACTTGTCTAGTACCAAAGACAGGTATTTCAATGTCTAGACAGGCGAATGGCTTTCTATAGCTTACATAAAAGAGGAAATAACAAATCCAATACTGTACAACCCTTGTTATGAGAATAGCTACACACACAAACTTAATATGCTACAATGCGTAACTTCCTCAGAGAAACTGCAAACATACCATTCCAGCTACTATGCCTACACAAGGCGTGACAACGCAGTATTTTGAATCTTCAAACATAGTCCCACAGGAAGGGTGGCCTGACAATTATAAAATGACTTTCCATGGGAGTGTCACTATCTAGTTCAGGAGAGGCAGCTACCTCAGGCAGTGTGAGATAGTAGCCTGCCTTGTAATGCTGATGCAATATTGTTAACATTATTACAATGGATACATGTGAGGTTTTAAGAGGTATTTTACCATATGTTGTCTTAAGTCTGCCTTTAGCAAAACTTTTGACTGGCACTGCAGAATTTACAGTAAATAATGAGTTGTTCCGATAATGTCATGTGACATCAATGGTGTGTTGTTATTAGTTAAATCCATGTAATGATCCAAAATTGAATATTGTAATGATATTCAGTATTGGGAGAAAACAACGCTAATCTCTCTAAAGTCAGAAATTCACGCTAGTCTCTCTAAACGCTAGTCTCTCGCTAGTCTCCCTAAAGTCATAAATTCAGCACCAGTAGTAAAAAGATCCTTGTTTTATGACCACATTTTGCGACTACACTGCAAAAAATGGCTCTCAAAAATAAGTAAAAAAATGATGAATACATAAAAATATTTGCTAATAATAAGTAAATCAGCCAACGGAAAAGTGAAAATTTGCTTGTTAAGATATCTTGAAATTATACATATCTAAATAGATGAGCTCTTGTTAGGTAATTGTGTCCTATATTAAGTGTAGTTAGATATTATTACTAGAAATAAGACAATTATAAGATTTCGATTATTTGTAATGTAGTCAACAGTTTTGTGACTGTCCAATCTTGATTCTTGGATTGAATTATCATAGTCTGAAATTCAGGGCCTAGTTGATGGTTTCAATGGCTTTATTTAGTCAGAATTGTATTCATTGATATAGTTTAAATGATACTGTGTATTGTGGTTAGAGTCCTTGGATCTTCTCAATTTAACTGCACCTTAAATTGTGGTTTTAAAATTATAAATTAAATAATAAGACTGTACTGTGCTGAGACATAAACACTCCACTAACGTCACACCAGCGATTATGGATGCATACTTGTGAGTGACAATGCTAACAGCCAATGGAAATTGGCAGATTCACTTCCCGAAAGTCAGTGTTGAGCTTTAACGGGTATATGTATCAAACATTCAAGCATAGAGTTGCTTATGTAAGTACATTGTATTTGTATAGCACCTTTCGCAGACAGCAGTCACAAGGTGCTTCACAGAAATACAAGTTGCAATACATAATATCTTA